>JAECUM010045961.1:0-24632 GCA_016617855.1 Megalonaias nervosa
TTTATCAATATTATATTACTGTGTTTTATCAATATTATAGTACAGTATTTTATCAATATTATAGTACAGTAATGATAAAATGTAACACTACAATTTTAATTCTAAAACTTTTCAATGCTATTTCAAAGCTAAAGTCACAATACCACAAGCAAACAATACCTGACACAATCACAATATTCATGCATAGGAGAAATGGTTTGGGGTTTTTTTATTTTATGGCACAGCAACACTTTATAGGTAATATCATATTGGGCAAGTAATGTACCGTGCTTTGACAAAAAGAGGCCAATCTGTGATAGGACAATAAATGCCTCTTTTCTGCAAAAAGTGAATGAATAAATACAAAGAAATTATTATTCTTTCCAATGTAATGAACATTAAGATGTCCCCATAGACAATGAGATTTGTGAATATCAACTGCAGTAATCTCCCCTTGTATCAGTGTGCTACGCCATGGATCTGCTGTTGCAAGTGTACTGGTAGATGGGCCGGGGGTTTGCAATGTTCACCTTATGTCATAGGCACAATGACCAGCATACAGTCATTCAAAAACTTTTGCTAACTGGCAGAGAGCAAAATAGAAAAAATCACTGGTTTCCTATTTGTTTTTAAATTACAACCATACAGGCATTTCTCTGAACAATTCCAAAATATCATTCACAGACTATACAGTCCTGCTTATATATATGGGGTTAAATGGGACAATTAAAATCCTTTGTAATGGATGTCAACTGTTAACTTGAAATGAAGAATATAACAAACAGCATAGACCCTGATATGATCTGCAAAAGCAGATCAAGTTTTATGCTGATCACAACTTGGTGTGGGTAATACAAGGGGTATTTAAAAAGCTCTGAATATAAGTGTTCTGCAACAAATTTCTTTATTAGTGAAGTCCTCCCCAAGCACCTGTACAAAGTTCATTATTAGTGAAGTCCTCCCCAAGCACCTGTACAAAGTTCATTATTAGTGAAGTCCTCCCCAAGCACTTGTACAAAGTTCATTATTAGTGAAGTCCTCCCCATGCACCTGTACAAATTTCTTTATTAGTGAAGTCCTCCCCAAGCACCTGTACAAAGTTCATTATTAGTGAAGTCCTCCCCAAGCACCTGTACAAAGTTCATTATTAGTGAAGTCCTCCCCAAGCACCTGTACAAAGTTCATTATTAGTGAAGTCCTCCCCATGCACCTGTATACATTTACTCAGTTGGAATATCCAATTATTGAATGCATTCTAGTGTTTAAGTTTGAAATGTTGTTCATAAGCTGGAATACTGCACTTCAATGTAGCAAAGTTTGAATGATGTGCTCTCCAGGAAGTCTGCCATGACAGTTGTTTTATGTGTTGGTGATTTGTCATGAAGCAGATAGATACCACAGCTACTGGTATGAGCACAGGTAGCTGAGCAATGTTCTACAACTTTTGAAAACACAATAAAGGATAAAAATATCCAGGGATGCTAGCAGAGTCAGGCACAGGTTTATGGATGAGTGCATTGAAAAATAATACATGTATTTATAAAACTCTCTCAAAGTCTGACTGCATCAAGTAATCTGTGGTCTCTACTCATGTTCTTTAATCCAAGCTTTTTATTATTTTCATTTGGCTCAGAAAAGTAAATCTATGTTTCATCACCTGTGATAATCTCATTCAAATGTCTGGTCACTTATTGCATACTTGGTGCGTAGCTGTTGCTGATTTCAACCTCGAGTCTGTTTTTGCTCAGCAGTCAGCAAACGCATGACCCATCTGAACCTCTAGTGACTGCTCAGTTTATTAAAAACAGCTGACAAATTAATGCCCGTGATAATAAAAATATTTTCTATTGTTTATCAAGCATCTTCATTAATTGCTCCCTTTACAGCCACTTTCCACTCATCAGTGGCAGACAAATGTCTTCCAGAAGATGAGTCATCTTCTATGGATTCACAGCCATCTTTAAGCAATGACACCATGTCAAAATTGTAAGATATGACTGAGAATTACATCCAAAAAGTTTATCTTGATATCAGTTGGAGAGTGCCCAGAGAACACCCAGATTTTACAGTATGCTCTTTGCTTAATAGCAGAACTGTTCTCCTTCTCCATCACTTTTAGGTCACTGTTATTTACCAATGTTACATCACATGCATATATTTGCATTGTCTGGCATGCTGCACATGCGTCTGAATATCATTTTATAGAATGTCATCTTGTCTGTCAATTGGAGTCAAATTTACTGACAGGTTCAAAGAAACAAAAAAGTTAAAACAAAATATTTAGTACTTTTCAAATAACCCTTGTACAAAAACAGTATTCTTGAATGAAAAAGAAACCAATGCTAAAGGTCCTAACACAAGTATACATTAGCCACCTGTTTATTAAGATACCTGTTTATTAAGATACCTGTTTATTAAGATGCCTGTCTATTAAGTTTCCTGTCTATTAAGATGCCTGTCTATTAAGTTTCCTGTCTATTAAGATGCCTGTCTATTAAGTTTCCTGTCTATTAAGATGCCTGTCTATTAAGTTTCCTGTCTATTAAGATGCCTGTCTATTAAGTTTCCTGTCTATTAAGATATCAGGCTTGAAGATTATAAAATTTCAGGGACCAAGCTTGAAACTGAAATTTTGTGTCAAACAATCACAAAAGACAACTTTAAAACATCATATTTGATTATGTGAGAATAAAACTCATTCTAAAACAATCACAAAAGACTTTGCATTTAAAACATTATATTTCATTGCATGAAAATAAAACTTAATATCAAACAAACACAAAAGACTTTACATCTAAAACATCACATTTCATTGTTTGAAAATAAAACTCAATATCAACACAATCACTTAGTTTTATCATCTCCAGGCCAAATCCTGATTAAATCTTATTTAAACTGAAAGTTTAATACAATTACTAATCAGACACCTAAATGATTTTTCTCTTTCCATGATAAACAAAAATATAACTTCTTTGTCAGTGCAAAATAACTTCAAACAAAATAACATTTATTCTGATAAACACTGCAGCAATGTAACAGTGATATCATCTTGAGCACATTTTGCTTACAACAGTGATATCATCAGGTGCATATTTTGCTTACAACAGTTATATCATTTGGTGCACATTTTGCTTACAACAGTGATATATCATTTGTTACACATTTTGCTGTTTAAAAGTTTAATCATCTGGTTTGCATTTTGCTTATAAAAATTATATCCTATGGTGCACATTTAAATTGCTTACAACAATGATATCATATGGTCACATTTTTCTTACAAAAGAAATATCATCAGGTGCACATTTTGCTTATAAAATTTATATCCATGGTGCACATTTTTCTTACAACAGTGATATCATCTGGAGTTCATTTTGCTTATAACAGCAACATCTCATATCATCTGGTGCACAGTTTGCTGTGCCACAACTCTTAGCTGCTGGTGATATATTTTTCTATGATTGTACAATAAATACAACTTAAGAATAAAGATCAAACAGGCTTCATAGATTGGGGTTTCCATTTCGTTACTTTAATGTTTGCAGGTAAAACATTTAATAACTACAAATAAAACATCAACAAAAACATATTTTATACAAAAGAACTAGGATATTTACTGTAACTATTTCATGCAAACAATAAAAGTGATGAAATTTCTTTTTTAATGTAAGGGCATGAATAAAATATAATAGGCTTTCTATTTTTTAAACTCTGCCCCCAGAAAAGGATTTAAACAAAGACTGAGAATCTTGATGCTGTGAATTGATTTATTTTTGTGGAGAACAATTTGTATGTTTTTGCAAAAAAGGACATCTTTATTGGTACTTAAACTTGTGGTTTAGGATGGAGTCCTATCAGTGTTCCTTGGGTCCTAAAAAGAATGTATTACTGCATGGAGTCTCATCAGTGTTCCTTGGGTCCTAAAAAGAATGTATTACTGCATGGAGCCCTATCAGTGTTCTTTGGGTCCTAAAAAGAATGTATTACTGCATGGAGTCCTATCAGTGTTCTTTGGGTCCTAAAAAGAATGTATTACTGCATGGAGTCTCATCAGTGTTCCTTGGGTCCTAAAAAGAATGTATTACTGCATGGAGTCTCATCAGTGTTCTTTGGGTCCTAAAAAGAATGTATTACTGCATGGAGTCTCATCAGTGTTCCTTGGGTCCTAAAAAGAATGTTTTACTGCATGGAGTCCTATCAGTGTTCCTTGGGTCCTAAAAAGAATGTATTACTGCATGGAGTCTCATCAGTGTTCTTTGGGTCCTAAAAAGAATGTATTACTGCATGGAGTCTCATCAGTGTTCTTTGGGTCCTATAAGAATGTATTATTGCAACCACAAATTACGTGAAGATCGGTATATGAATATAATAGTAAATTCAGAGTGGGTGCCTAATTTTAAGGATTCATTTTATTAAACACTTGCAAATTTACAAAAAAGCATGTCTCAGAAACAGGACCTAGTAATCTCCATCAATTCAGTCAAATGTGATATATGACTGAAAGAATCAGGAAATCATAATGTTAGATAAAGGAACTTCGTTTACATTTGTATATGAATATCGTGTTGGAGTGTACTCTATCAATCTACCAAACTAGTCTGCAACTTTTGCAAAACTTTCATTCTAAATTAGCAATATTACAATGAATATACCAAGCACTACTAGTAATTACCTGCTAGATGTATGTACAGTGATCCCTCACTATCAAGTGTCTCAGTATAACATAGTCCTTGTTATTATATGCTCATTTTTTCTCTGTTAACTTTACATTGTCAGAATTGTGCAATATTTTACCATATTGCATTCATGCGCACTTCAAATTGCACTCACATGTGCCCAATAGTGTATTAGGAACTACTTTGTAAACAAATCATGTACACTCACATAGTAGATGCTTTACATTTTGGTTGATTAAATTTGTTTCTGAATGAACTAAAGCAGATGTTTTGTGGACTGCCACAGACCAGCTGCTTTGCCACATTCTGTGTTTTTATACAATGTTTCAGATTTAGGCTAGCAATAGACGCCAGACATGCAAGTGACAAGGCATAAACTGTCTTCTTTAGCTGGTAATAAGAACGGCAAAAAATATACTTACAGTTTTACATCCTGAATTTCCTCAAAATGTACTTTCTTAGTTCTGCAAATCTGAATTACATGAGCCATGTCATGGGTTCTCAAGCTTGATTACACATTTTGAAACTGTACTGTAATTTCAACTATATTCCAAGTGCAATTACATCCTCCTTACTGCACTCAAAATGAAATAGAAATTATATTCCATAGTGCCTTTTTGATAATTGTAATTGAAAAACTTCATATTTTTCCCACATTATGATTTCAAACATTCAATGACTGAACAGAAACACACTTGCAGATGTCAACACGCTGCTGAAATCCGATGTACTTCATGTAGAATTGCCACAGATAAATCCAGTCCATAATCACTAAATTTCGTAGAATCGACAAAAATACCAAAATCTATTCATTCCAGATCACATGGAAAAGTTGTTGCAATGTGCATTCATTCACAATATGACTCCAAATTTCAATTTTAAGTAGACAAAAATGCCATTTTGTTTTGAAAGTTATGTCTAGCACGTGACTAAGTTCAAATTTATCTGGGTGGACTTATTTGCGCATTAATGATGTTGTTGTTGTGTAATGATGAATCTGTGCTTGTGTATTTAGTTGGAATATGGCATACATTCAGTTACTTTGTTTCTTGTAGTGTATTTTTGTTTATATAATTAAGCCTTAGGTAGAATAAGAAAAAGAGCATATAATAAAAAGGTTACTGCATATGTATGGGAAAATATGAACTCATTTTGTCAGATGGATATACTGCACTCCCAAGGTCGTGCAGTATTTCCATCCGAAAAACTCGTCCATATTTTCCCATACAAATGCAGTAACCTATAAATATAACATGGGTCTAGTCATGGATCCCATTATAAAGCACTGCAGTATAACAGTCCTTGATATAACATGGGTATTAGCATGGATCCCATTATAAAGCACTGCAGTATAACAGTCCTTGATATAACATGGGTATTATCATGGATCCCATTATAAAGCACCACAGTAAACCAGTTCTTATTAGTCATGGATCCCATTATAAAGCACAACAGTAAAACAGTTCTTATTAGTCACGGATCCCATTATAAAGCACAACAGTAAAACAGTTCTTATTAGTTATGGATCCCATTATAAAGCACCACAGTAAAACAGTTCTTATTAGTCATGGATCCCATTATAAAGCACCACAGCAAACCAGTTCTTATTAGTCATGGATCCCATTATAAAGCACCACAGTAAAACAGTCCTTGTTAGTCATGGATCCCTTTATAAAGCACAACTGTACAGTAAAACAGTCCTTGATATAACATGGGTACTGTCATGGATCCCATTATAAAACATGAAGTATAAAGTATAACAGTCTTTGTTAGTCATGGATCCCATTATAAAGCACCACAGCATAACAGTCCATGTTAGTCATGGATCCCATTAAAAAGCACCACAATATAAACAGTCCTTGTTAGTCATTGCCCCATTATAACTGTTTGAATACTGATTTGCATGTAATGTACCTCTGTATAAGACTATCATACTTATATCATGGTACCCCTTGTATGACTCCTATAAACAGTTATAGTTAGGGAACACTCTATACGTACATCTGTATCATGGTGCCCCTTGTATGACTCCATAAACAGTGTTATAATGGGGGACCACTCTATAATGTACACCTGTATCATAGCACCCCTTGTATGGCTCCATAAACAATGATACTGAGGGACCACTCTATAATATACACCTGTATCATGGTACCCCTTGAATGGCTTCATAAACAGTGTTATAATGAGGGACCACTATATAATGTACACCTGTAATATGGTAACCCTTTGTATGGCTCCCATGAACAGTGTTATAATGAGGGACCACTCTATAATGTACACCTGTATCATGGTACCCTTGTATGGTTCCTATCAGTGTTATAGTGAGGGACAATTCTATAATGTACACCTATATCATGGTACCCATTGTATGGCTCCCATCACAGTGTTATAGTGAGGGATCACTCAATAATGTACAACTGTATCATGGTACCTCTTGTATGGCTCCCAAAACAGTGTTATAGTGAGGGATCACTCAATAATGTACACATGTATCATGGTACCCTTGTATGGCTCCTATAAGTGTTATAGTGAGGGACAATTCTATAATGTACACCTGTATCATGGTATATTTTATGGCTCCAATAAGTGTTATAGTGAGGGACCACTCAATAATGTACACCTGTATCATGGTGCCCCTTGTATGGCTCCCATAACAGTGTTATAGTGAGGGACCACTCAATAATGTACACCAAACTACAAACAGCATAAGCCCACATCTGCCACTGCATAACGTATCATCTGATCAGGATCTATGCTCTCAGAAATAGAACAAACATCATAGACCATGATTTGCCAATGCATTATATCACAGCAGATCTAAGTCTGTTCTGACCCCAGCTGAGTGCATAATTCAAATGGATTAAAATGTTGCTTTAACAAAATCTTATTGGTAAAATTTTCAATTCAGAATATTAGTAAATGATTTCCATCACTGACAATAACAACATGCAAAAACTATATTACAACCACTGACAACAAAGTTAATACAGTGCATCTGGTAGCATGCTGTGGACAACACATTCTCATCCCATCCTGCATATTCTGATCTTGTTAATTTTAACAATAAATAATCCATTAATGTGGAATAACCTTCATACTGGAAAAAGAGACAAGACTGTGGTGGGTCCAAAGAAGTTTGGGGTCTCTTTTCTGGGTTAAATAGAAGCCTTTTTTGTCAAAAACTGAGAAAATTGGCCACTGTCAAGAAACCATCCCCTTTTCAAAACTTAATTCTTGTAGAAAACATGTCAATACAACCATCCATTCTGGCAAAAAGGTAATAAGATTTTAAAGACAGCTGCCATGACAGACATGAAGACAGTGAGATAAGACCATTTTCATTCAGGACTGACTAGATATTATATCAAGTCTTTTAGTTAAATCCCCATTTCAATACAACCTTAAATTCAGGAGTAGTGATAACAAGATTTTCAAGATGACTTTCTTGGTGGCCATGATGGAGGTCAGGTCAGCACCTTTGTTATTTAGGAATAAATGGAGGTCATATTTTAAGATTTTGGTGAAGTGAAAACCACAGGTAGATATGACCATTCATTCAGGAGGAATAGCAATAACACGATTTTCAATATGACAGCCATGTTGGAGGTCAAATCAGCATTTGTTCTGAAAGAGCAGCAATAACAAGCTTTACAAGATGTCTGCTGTGGCGGCCATATTAAACATTCAGAGGTTACCATTTTCATATAGGACTAACCAGACCCAAGGATGAATGTGTGTTTCAGAGCAATCATCTCAGTAGATTATAACAACAGATGGATACCAGACTGACAACTGGTGACAGATCATCACATAAGCTGTTCTAGTTTTCCACTACGGGAGCTAAATGTTATTGATATATGACTCTGAATGACTCAAATGACTTGAACAAGTCCACCTGTAATACTGCAATTCAAACAAGCAGGTATATCAGATAACAGAGATAAATGAGATTAAACTGTAAATATTATAATGTCTGTAAAAATATGCACACTTTTTATTATATTTTGGTTTACAAATAATTATTTAAAATATTATTATAATTTTCATTGGATTCTTTAGAATAAATATTTTCCAGATCCCAATAAATATGCATAGGTCTTTTTCTAAAAAATTAAGGAACAAACTAAAGGAATTTTGAGCAATTTGCTTAATATGTAAATATAACCCCACCTCTTCTAAATCCAATAATATTATCCAGTTTCAAAGTGATACATAAAAGTCTGCCAAATATGTTACATTCAAAAGATCATGTGTTCCACTGCATTTAGCTGAAGGCCAAAAGGCCAATCACTGTAAGAAACATAGTGAGACCGGCGCTTTGCTTCCTATGGTGGCCATAACATGTAAAAAGTTTCACAGCAATACACTGAAAACTGAGACTAACTGCATTGCAAGATTCTCTCTCTACACTATATCCAGCTCCAAGACAAAGAGAACAATAACAAAAACTATAGCAACAGAATGAGTTATTCAATGTGCGTCTAATGATGATGACCACACTATGTATTAAGTTTCACATCCCATCATAAACTGCATGACTGGTTGCATACACAAGATTCCTTTACACACTGCATTACACAGCATAGCACAATGGGCAATAATGCCAACATAAACTGTGGGAGGACAGTAATTCATTGACAAGTGCATCTTCAAATGATGACCATAACATGAAAACTGAGACTAGTTTCATTCATTTGAATATGTCATATACATCAGGTGCCACGTCAAAATGGGGAATAACAAATACTGCAGGAATATAGTGATTTGTTGACATGCACATCCTCAGATAATGACCATATGTAAAACATTTCACAACGATCCATCCAAAACTTGAGAATAGTTGCTTTTCCCACAAGATTCTTTCACACACTGCATTTAGTTGTAAGTCAGAAAGGGCAATAACTTTGTTAAAATTTGTGAAAGCAAAGTGATTTGTTGACATGCACATCTTCAGGTGATTACCATGATATTTACCAAGTTTCATAGAAATGCACAAAAAACTGGGACTATTTGCATTCATAAAACAGTGTGATGGATAGACATAGCAATATTACAAAAACTGAGGACTAGATCCTTTCATAAAACAGTGTGATGGATTGACATAGCAATGTGACAAAAACTGGGGACTAATTGCATTCATAAACCGCATGACGAATGGATGGACAGAAATGATGATTCCTAAGTAAGATGTAAAAATAATTAAAATTCTTATAGACTAAAGCATAGAAAAATAGAGGGTACAAAACAATGACAGACATTACATTATTCATCTGTAAGAAGCAGAAATCTCCTCTAAAACATTAAGTACCATCATGCTGAAAACTCCTCTAAAACATTAAGTAGCATCATGTTGAAAACTTCTCTAAAACATTAAGTACCATCATGTTGAAAACTTCACTAAAACATTAAGTAGCATTATGTGGAAAAATCCTCTACAACATTAAGTACCATCATGCTGAAAACTCCCCATAAACATTAAGTAGCATTATGTTGAAAACTCCTCAACAACATTAAGTAGCATGATGTTGAAAACTCCTCTACAACATTAAGTACCATCATGTTGAAAAATCCTCTACAACATTAAGTACCATCATGCTGAAAACTCCCCATAAACATTAAGTAGCATGATGTTGAAAACGCCTCTACAACATTAAGTAGCATGATGTTGAAAACTCCTCTACAACATTAAGTACCATCATGTTGAAAAATCCTATACAATATTAAGTACCATCATGTTGAAAACTCCCCATAAACATTAAGTACCATCATGGTGAAAACTCTAAAACATTAAGTAACATCATGTTGAAAACTCCTTTAAAACATTAAGTAGCATCATGTTGAAAACTCCTTTACAACATTAAGTACCATCATGTTGAAAAATCCTATACAACATTAAGTATCATCATGTTGAGAACTCCCCTAAAATATTAAGTACCATCATGTTGAAAACTCTAAAAACTTAAGTAACAGCATGTTGAAAACTTCTCTAAAACATTAAGTAGCATCATGTTGAAAATTCCTCTACAATATTAGTACCATCTTCTTGAAAACTCCTCATAAAGATTAACTACCATCATGTTGAAAACTCCTCTAAAACATTAAGTACCATCATGTTGAAAACTCTAAAACATTAAGTAGCATCATGTTGAAAACTCCTCTAAAACATAAAGTAGCATCATGTTGAAAACTCCTCTAAAACAATAAGTAGCATTATCTCGAAAACTCTAAAACATTAAGTAGCATCATGTTGAAATCTCCTCTAAAACATTAAGTAGCATTATGTCAAAAACTCTAAAACATTAAGTAGCATGATGTTGAAAACTCCTCTGAAACATTAAGTAACATTATGTTGAAAACTCCTCTAAAACATTAAGTAGCATGATTTTGAAAACTCCTCTAAAACATTATGTAGCATTAAGTTGAAAACTCCTCTAATACATTAAGTAGCATTGTGTTGAAAACTCCTCTACAACATTAAGTACCATCATGTTGAAAAATCCTATACAACATTAAGTACCATCATGTTGAAAACTCCCCATAAACATTAAGTAGCATTATGTTGAAAACTCATCAACAACATTAAGTAGCATCATGTTGAAAACTCCTCAACAACATTAAGTAGCATGATGTTGAAAACTCCCCATAAACATTAAGTACCATCATGTTGAAAACTCTAAAACATTAAGTAGCATCATGTTGAAAACTCCTCTAAAACATAAAGTAGCATCATGTTGAAAACTCCTCTAAAACAATAAGTAGCATTATCTCGAAAACTCTAAAACATTAAGTAGCATCATGTTGAAATCTCCTCTAAAACATTAAGTAGCATTATGTCAAAAACTCTAAAACATTAAGTAGCATGATGTTGAAAACTCCTCTGAAACATTAAGTAACATTATGTTGAAAACTCCTCTAAAACATTAAGTAGCATGATTTTGAAAACTCCTCTAAAACATTATGTAGCATTAAGTTGAAAACTCCTCTAATACATTAAGTAGAATTGTGTTGAAAACTCCTCTACAACATTAAGTACCATCATGTTGAAAAATCCTATACAACATTAAGTACCATCGTGTTGAAAACTCCCCATAAACATTAAGTAGCATTATGTTGAAAACTCATCAACAACATTAAGTAGCATCATGTTGAAAACTCCTCAACAACATTAAGTAGCATGATGTTGAAAACTCCCCATAAACATTAAGTACCATCATGGTGAAAACTCTAAAAACTTAAGTAACAGCATGTTGAAAACTCCTCTACAACATTAAGTACCATCATGTTGAAAAATCCTATACAACATTAAGCACCATCATACTGAAAACTCCCCATAAACATTAAGTAGCATGATGTTGAAAACTCCTCTACAACATTAAGTACCATCATGTTGAAAACTCCTCTACAACATTAAGTACCATTATGCTGAAAACTCCCCATAAACATTAAGTAGCATGATGTTGAAAACTCCTCTACAACATTAAGTAGCATGATGTTGAAAACTCCCCATAAACATTAAGTACCATCATGGTGAAAACTCTAAAAACTTAAGTAACAGCATGTTGAAAACTCCTCTAAAACATTAAGTAGCATCATGTTGAAAACTCCTTTACAACATTAAGTACCATCATGTTGAAAAATCCTATACAACATTAAGTATCACCATGTTGAGAACTCCCCTAAAATATTAAGTACCATCATGTTGAAAACTCCTCTAAAACAATAAATAACATTATCTCAAAAACTCTGAAACATTAAGTACCATCTTTTTGAAAACTCCTCATAAAGATTAATTACCATCATGTTGAAAACTTCTCTAAAACATTAAGTACTATCATCTCACAAACTCTAAAGCATTAAGTAGCATCATGTTGAAAACTCCTCTAAAACATAAAGTAGCATCATGTTGAAAACTCCTCTTAATATGTAGCATTATCTTGAAAACTCTAAAACATTAAGTAGCATTATCTCGAAAACTCTAAAACATTAAGTAGCATGATGTTGAAATCTCCTCTTAAACATTAAGTAGCATTATCTCGAAAACTCTAAAACATTAAGTAGCATGATGTTGAAATCTCCTCTAAAACATTAAGTAGCATTACGTCAAAAACTCTAAAACATTAAGTAGCATGATGTTGAAATCTCCTCTAAAACATTAAGTAGCATCATGTTGAAATCTCTAAAACATTAAGTAGCATTATCTCGAAAACTCTAAAACATTAAGTAGCATGATGTTGAAATCTCCTCTAAAACATTAAGTAGCATTACGTCAAAAACTCTAAAACATTAAGTAGCATGATGTTGAAAACTCCTCTGAAACATTAAGCAGCATTATGTTGAAAACTCCTATAAAACATTAAGTAGCATGATGTTGAAAACTCCTCTAAAACATTATGTAGCATTATGTTGAAAACTCCTCTAATACATTAAGTAGCATTGTGTTGAAAACTCCTCTAAAACATTAAGTAGCATCATGTTGAAAACTCCTCTAAAATATTATGTAGCATTGTGCTGAAAGCTCTCTAATACATTAAGTAGCATTGTGTTGAAAGCTCCTCTAAAACATTAAGTAGCATCATGTTGAAATCTCCTCTGAAACATTAAGTAGCATTATGTCAAAAACTCTAAAACATTAAGTAGCATGATGTTGAAAACTCCTCTGAAACATTAAGTAGCATTGTGTTGAAAACTCCTCTAAAACATTAAGTAGCATGATGTTGAAAGCTCCTCTGAAACATTATGTAGCATTATGTTGAAAACTCCTATACAACATTAAGCACCATCATACTGAAAACTCCCCATAAACATTAAGTAGCATTGTGTTGAAAACTCCTCTAAGACATTAAGTAGCATGATGTTGAAAACTCCTCTAATACATTAAGTAGCATTATGTTGAAAACTCCTCTAATACATTAAGTAGTATTGTGTTGAAAACTCTGATGAAACATTAAGTAGCATTGTGTTGAAAACTCCTCTAATACATTAAGTAGCATTGTGTTGAAAACTCCTCTAATACATTAAGTAGCATTATGTTGAAAACTCCTCTAATACATTAAGTAGCATCATGTTGAAAACTCCTCTAAAACATTATGTAGCATTATGTTGAAAACCCCTCTAAAACATTATATAGCATTATTTTGAAAACTCCTCTTAAACATTATGTGGCATTATGTTGAAAACTCCTCTAAAACATTATGTAGCATTGTGTTGAAAGCTCCTCTAATACATTAAGTAGCATTGTGTTGAAAGCTCCTCTAAATCATAATCATTTTGCAATTACTAAAAGTAAGATTTTAGAACTGTATTAAAATATGGCAAAATCTGAACCTAAATCCCTTATGTGCTGGAACACAAGTCTTGGAACAACATATCCACAACCAACAATGCAGGTGAAAATTTACTGCAGTGT
Source organism: Megalonaias nervosa (assembly GCA_016617855.1). Lineage (NCBI taxonomy): Eukaryota > Metazoa > Mollusca > Bivalvia > Unionida > Unionidae > Megalonaias > Megalonaias nervosa. The sequence goes on from JAECUM010045961.1 coordinate 14,062, forward strand.
AACAGGCAACAAATAAAGCACTGACATCCATACAAAGTATACCATCCAAAGTGTGTATCGATACATTCCATATGCACATGTATGTACTTAGCATGCAGTATTTCACCTTTGACCAGGCAGAGAAAGACTGAGACCTTATGGGGACTCAGCCCGAGTTGGATATCTTCCACATCTATTTTTCATATCTTCTGTGACCAAAGGCTTGTGAAAACAAAAGCATAATACAGATGAATCCAACAATGACATCATGAAGATATTTTGTTGATGAAATCGTAAGAGTTAAAATGAAGAAATCTACTGTGCAAAAATAGGTTCTTTGTGAAGGTAGCATTTACAAGTCTTTGATCAAAACAGTTAGAAATAAAATCAAACAATTTTAACAGAATGATTATACATTTATTATATGCAAGTATTAAAGTGTTCCTGAAAAATTAAAATTATCTTGTGAATTTTCCTTATGACAATAAAAAACACTATTGATGTTTGTATTATGCATTAGTACTGAAAAATGCTTACCACAAAGCGTTTTGTCATGTAGTAGTTGATGATTTTTTTAACGAGTTTTTCTCTGTTAATTTCACTTGTATTCTGAAAACAAAAATAGGAAACAAAAATTGAAGAGTGACTTTTCCCCAAGAATTTAATTCATAACTTTATCTAAAGATTTTAAAAGCATTGCAAGATACATATACACTGATACAATCTTAAAAATTAACTTTCAAAACTGAATGGATATCAAGACATCAACTACAAGTACCCAAACAAATTGCAAAAGGCATTGAAAAAATGCTGATCTCCTCTGAAAACTGCTGGATTCTGACTACTGTGTAGGTGGTACTTTCTGTCACTGCATGTATAGAGAGAAATAAACAAGAAACCCATGTGGGTCTAATACTGCTCACCTGCTTTTCACCAGTTGACCATTTCATGTAGCATGCCTATGTACTAGTATAAGAACACAACAATGTATAAGCCATCTCCAAACATCTACATTATATAAATTCTACCTATTTTAATATAGGCTGATAAAAATTCTCTCCAAACATAAAGGCATATTTAATATGCACAGATCTCACTAATAATCAAACTCATCCAATATATTCATGATATAAAGCTATTTAGCAAGTTTTATCATAAATGATAACAAGCTCAGCCAATCAGTTGCAAGAACCCCTCATTATTATGCATGGATGTGACTCATATTTAACTCATCCAAGTTATTTATGAAATAAACACTTTAAGTTTTATCAAACTTTGATCAGAAATATAGCTGACAGAGTAGAAATAAGCAATTGTTGACAGAATCAGTAATGGTGATGGATGACACAACACACAACAAATGCATGTCCAGTCCATAATCTCACTTGGCCTTATGGGCCAGGTCATGAGGTAAGCAGCAGACTGAGGCAGCAATAAGAATGGGAGCTGGGGGATTTAAATTTTCTGCCTAAAAAAAAGAAAATTGGCATATCAGTTGCAAAGCAGTCAAGTCAACATTACCTGACCATTATTTAACCAACCATCACATTTAAAAGAGGAAATATTAAAAAACAGTTCTAGATAAAAAACAAAGGTCTAATTGCTAGTCTCATTTTCAAACTTTGCCAAATCTTCATTTGGGTACAAAATGTTTCAAATATATATTATCTATGCATGAATCTAAGCCTAACCTGGTTTCTCAAGACAGGTGGTCTCTCATAGCAGTGGTCTCACAAGACAGAGTTTACTGTAGCAAGTATGTCATAATCACCAATGTTACATCTAAAGATGTAATACAAAACAAGTGAAAAGATGGACTTGATGTGTTGCTTGAAAGAACACTGTCATGTCTATAAATACCCCTCACTGATGGCAGAGATATTTGTTATATGCAGTCTGATAAGACCCAGAGTTAGAATAAAATGACCACTATAGCAACTGTCTCAGCAAAGCATGCAAGCACATATTATTGGGTAAAACTATCACTAAAAGTGTATATATTTACATATCAGTAATTCACTAACATTCTATGTCACCAATATATGCTTAAATTAAAGATATCATAAAATGTAATGATGCTCAAATGTTGTAATCTATGCTCAATCACATTACTAAATTAGGAATTCATCTGATGAACCTGTAAATTTATTTGATATGCTTTCACACATACTGGTCTGATCATACAGTTCAAGACCTTATGGTCATACTTTGTTTATCTGACACTGGACAACCCAATGTTATCTCATGCAACAGAATTTATCTGAGTTATAATAGTAAACTGTATTATGTTCCCTCAAGACTTCTTTTGGGGTGTGAGATTAATCTCTCTGAGGTGGAGAAGACTTGAGAATCACTAACCCACAACACATATATCGCTAGTTCTGGTATCATGCCTAAAACTGCTGAGATACAAAGCAAATGTGTAACCACTGTGCCAGCTAGACCAGTCTTCCCACCTTTACAAAAACAACAACTGAGTTTCTGAATTGTAAGCCTGTTTTCTGATGCAGTCCATACTTCCATATCAATGAGTACTGAATGGAAAGCCTGATTTCTGATACAGTCCATACTACCATATCAATGAGTACTGAATGGAAAGCCTCATTTCTAATATAGTCCATACTTCCATATCAATGAGTACTGAATGGAATGCCTGATTTCTGATGAAGTCCATACTTCCATATCAATGAGTACTGAATAGAAAGCCTGATTTCTGATAAAGTCAATATTTCAATATCAATGAGTACTGATTTGCAAGCCTGATTTCTGATGCAGTCCATGCTTCCATATAATAATAATAATAATAATAATAATAATAATAATAATAGTGACTTTATTTAAAGAAGCTCATTTGGTCAACTGACCAATCTTCCATGAGGCCTTCTACAATGACATTGATACAAATATATATATATATATATATATATATATATATATATATATATATATATATATCTATATATCTATATATATATATATATATATATATATATATATATATATATATATATATATATAATGCACACCCTTTTACAAGATGAGGTGTCTTTAGACAACAAATGCTGTTAAAAACTCAACAATTGATCTACTGCTACAATAAAATATGTACAAGGCTTCAAGGATGAGTTCATACAGGATTCATACAAATAGTAGTAGTGAACATGTGTAAAACATTATAGGTGAGTACATAATAGTGATGTTGTAAAAGTAGTAGTACTGAAATAAACAAAATCATACAAATGATTGTTTCTGTAGATGTTGACCAAGAAGCTTTTTAAAAGCTTGGCATGTGTCAGCTGACTTTATATAAGGGATATGGAATTCCATAGTTTGGCTCCAGAAACAGCAAAACTCTTTTTACAAAACTCTGAATTTGGTTTGGGTAAATATAACTTGTTATTTGAGATGGATCTTAGTTCATACATATGTATATTTTGTTGTCTGAGATGGATCTTAGTTCATACATATGTACATTTTTAACAATTTTAAAATTACATTTAAGATAATCAGGAGCCAATCCATGTATGGATTTATAGACTAGTAAACCCTTCCGAAACTGAGTTCTCTGCTGAAATGGAAGCCACTTTATGGTTTTAAAAAGATTTGTTGATGGTGTATCTAAATCGGCATCAAGAATAACTCTAGCTGCTCTTTTTTGAAATTTCAGTAATCTTTCCCAATTTCCTGTACCACTATTACTCCAGACAGAACAACAATTTTCTAGGTGTGGCATGATATGTGCATTGTAGAATATCTTTCTCAGTTCTTGAGGAAGATAAGATTTTGTTCTATTCAAAGCAGTGAACTAACTTTTTCAATGACCTTATCAACTCATATTTTCCAGCACAAGATATGGTCTATCATGATGCCAGTAATTTTTTATTTTCAGAATGTTGTATATCCATTCCTTTTATCATTACTCTGAAATCATTTTTCTCAGCTTTTACTCTTGCTCGACTACATATAATCATGGCTTTTGATCTGGCTGCATTTATCTTCATACCATTGTGTTCACACCAGTTATTTAATTTTACCAAATCTTTATTTAATTTAGTGCTAATCTCATGGCCTGTTAATCCAATGTTATATAATGTTGTATCATCTACGTACATGGTGGTGGTGGATAGCTCAGTGTGATACAGTAAATCATTGATGTACAGCAGACAGAGTAATGGTCCAAGAACTGATCCTTGTGGAACACCTGACTTTATCAGTTTCTTATCTGAAAATTTATTTAAAACAGAAACTTCTTGTTGTATTAATGAGTAATGATTGGTAAGCCTGATTTCTGATGCAGTCCATACTTCCATATCAATGAATACTGAATGGAAAGCCAAATTTCTGATGCAGTCCATACTTTCATATCAATGAGCACTGAATGGAAAGCCTGATTTCTTATACAGTCCATACTTCCATACCAATGAGTACTGAATGGAAACCTGATTTCTGATGCAGTCCATACTTCCTTATTAATTATTACTGAATGGAAAGCCTCATTTTTGATGCAGCCCATACCTCCATATCAATGAGTACTGAATGGAAAGCCTCATTTCTGGTGCAGCCCATACTTCCATATTAATGAGTACTGAATGGAAAGCCTGATATCAGATATAGTCCATATTTCCATATCAATGAGTACTGAATGGAAAGCCTGATATCAGATATAGTCCATTTTCCATATTAATGAGTACTGAATGGAAAGCCTGATATCAGATATAGTCCATATTTCCATATCAATGAGTACTGAATGGAAAGCCTGACATCAGATATAGTCCATATTTCCATATCACTGAGTACTGAATGGAAAGCCTGATATCAGATATAGTCCATATTTCCATATCAATGAGTACTGAATAAATAAAATGACAGTAAGATGTTTTAAGGAAGAAGACAATTCTGAAGTATTTAGGAATACATTTTTTAAAAAGAAATTAATTTGTAATATAATTTTTGCTATAAGTAATATGTACATATATGTCTACTTTAAAGCTAAAATACAAAAGTAATCTACAATCACTTATATTGGAGCTGAGATCTGAGAAAACCCCACAGTGAGATCACTGGAGCAGAAGAATTATAATCACCTTAAAAGAAGCATTAAGACTAGACTATTTTGTTATTTAGAGAAATAGTGTAATTTGAACTCACTATATGAAAGAAAAACCTTTTTTCCATACACTGCTTCCAGACCTATGTCAGTTATTCATGGATGAATAGAATAAAAATATAAATATCCTGTAAAAAGGTACCTTGATTCATTTATTAATTCACTACTGCAATTCACTTCTGAATGACCTTAGTGTATCAAATGGCCCAAACTGTCAACAGTCACATAAAGCTTGGGCAGATCAGGTCTACGATTCATTTTACTTAATACGGTGGTGGAAAGCATTTGAACAGTTACATAAAGCTTGGGCAGATCAGGTCTACAATTCATTTTACTTAATACAGTGATGGAAAGCATTTGAACAGTCACATAAAGCTTGGGCAGATCAGGTCTACAATTCATTTTGCTTAATACAGTGATGAAAAGCATTTGAACAGTCACATAAAGCTTGGGCAGATCAGGTCTACAATTTATTTTACTTAATACAGTGGTGGAAAGCATTTGAAATTAACTGAAAGATCGATGATTGGTTCATCATAACCAATCAACCATTGATGTCTGAAATGGAGATATTTTCTATACTTTTCATGAACATTTTTGCATTCTTGGTATTGGACAAGTTGTTTCTATCCCATCAAGTTGAACAGTTTAATTGCACATTTTTCATCTGCCATGTTGTTCATTTCTGCAAAGTACTAAACAACGGAAGGATACATTTTAATTGTCTATATGCAAGTTATCAAAAATCATTATTGAAGGTTTAGCAATTTGACTTTTCCAACCAATCTCTGATTTCTTTTGGTCACACCACTAGCTTGTGATTTCAAACAGCATAGACCCTGCTCTGCTGGTGAATCAAATAATACCAGAGACAGGTCTTAAATTGTTTGTAACTTGACAGACATAATGAATGGGCTAATCTGCATGGTATCAAATACCATCACTACCTTATACATGAGCAATTTTTCTTTTGTCAACAAAATTTTTATTAATCATAAAGTTTCAAAAGATCAGTAAAATAATGTACAACTTATGCCACTTATTTTTTTTTTTTTTATAGTTTTCACTTTGGCAGCAACAGTGGTATGGGTAAATATTGCCTGTGATGAGTGTGGCTATGTATAATAACTACCTGACATAAACACTAAGTAAAGTCTGCAAGTCACACATGTCCATGGACCTATGCCTATTAAATACAGGTTGGGGAATGCCACCCAGTATCTGGGGTGGCAGAATTTGGACTTTTCAACATGCAATTGGCTCTGACATCAACTGTCAATGGATTTACATCAGAGACTTGGACTAGGGCTTGAACCTGGCCTTTTTGAGAAATGCATAGCAAAATATTTGCATAACAATAAAGTCAAATTGAAATTTTTAAAAAACCTGACCGATTAAAAAGGATGGAGAAAATAATATACATGTAAAAATCCATAACATCTGTAACCTTATGTACTATGTCTAATAATTACATTTTGGTTTACAGATAATTATGGTAAAAATATTAATTATAATACAAATAATTATGGTAAAAATATTAATTATAATACAGATAATTATGGTAAAAATATTAATTATAATATTCTGATAGTTCTTAAGTACATGAATCTGAAAATATTTTGAACAAAAAAAAAAGCTTTCTGCATGAAAATGTTTAGTGCACAATAATTATGTTTCTTTATGGAAAGAAGGTGTATGAAATATGGTAAGAAGGTATATGAAATATGGAAAGAAGGTGTATGTAACATAAGCAGGCACAAAAATCCTACCTAAAATATGGTTTATTTTATTTCAAAGTCTGTCTCTACATGTTTCATGACCTTCTGAGTGAGCAGTAAGCTGCCTGTTCACCTTATCAGTGCTTTGCTCTAGCTGCATAATCTTATGATTATTTGGGTCAGTAGTTTCAAATTTAGAATTCTTTAAAAATAATTATAACTTAACATGTTGAATTAAAAACTGTCAGTCTAATTTAATACTTTAATTCAGACATAATTTAGAATTTGTACTTTCACTTCTATCATGAACTTTTTTAAGCATATTATTATCACAGTTATTTAGTACTTATGCATTTACTTCAGCTTTCATAGTAAGTGATTTTATGGGAAATTGTTATCAGCTGATATATAAAACATCTCCAGTTTTGTTCAGTATAGGTTACTTATAGGGTTGGAAATCATGTGTTTTAGTGGTTTAGACAATACACAAATAAAAGAAATGGTAGCTAATATGTTTGTTTCTTCAGATATATCCATGATATATACAGCTTATTTACAGCTTGGCATACATTGTGAGCAATTCTGTGGCATGTGATCACCAATTAGATGTATCAGACTTGCTTATAAACATACAACAAAAATACATAATACATACAGACTAAGGAAAATACAGTAAAATATGGTGCAACTGGCTAAGGATCTGCACCTGTGCAACTAGCTATGCAGCTGCATATACAATCAAGGTGCAACTAACTATGGAGTTGCAACAGGGACATTAACTCTGACAATGCAACTGGCTAAGGAACTGCACTTGAGAAGTGGACTACTGCAAGTATGGAATTGTAGATGCACATGTAGTATTAGCGGCAAGAGAATGAAGTAACATGAAATGAACACCTCAAATGAAGTATAATTATATCATCAGATGTGAAATTGTAAGTGTCCCTAGTACATGTTGTTTTTATTTTCAAATAGATAAATAATACAGAAAGGAAATCAATGTAGCGTGCAACACATGAACAGCACATATGATAATGTTTATGTTTGTCCTAGATAAAGTCACATGATGCACATGGTAAAAGCAGAGTTCAAGGTACAGAGAGAATGAAAACACTGGAAATTCAGCTATAGACATAGAGATGTTTGTGCATGCCTTAACAAATGACCTGACATACAAATATATTTTGTACAAGACTCTGACACTGCCCTAAAGTCCTGATCAGGTGGTCTTCCATGGAGACAGCGGCCACTGTAGTGGCAGTGCTGATATGAAAGGAGTGTCATACATGTTTTGATTCAAATCAAGAGTTTGCGAAAAACTACATAAAGTATGAATAAACAAGGCTCATGTCAAAGCATAATTAGACATATCCACAAACAATGTGTCTACTGGAAGAGTACACATGCTTTTTCATACTTTAAGAAATGTCACTGCAGATGAAGGCAACAACAGATCTGGATACATGCAGTTTGTCAGAACTAATAACAATATAGACAATGACCATTATGTGATGGCACATCTGGGTCTATATTGTCGGCAGTTGGACCTGCCTTATAAGGAAGTATATATGGTACATGATGATTGTAATATGGAACATTATCTTAATAGTGGGTGGTTTCCAACATCCCTGAGCATGGCCATAGATGAAATCTGTTTAGTGCTAGCTTTATTTTAATGTGTGTGTGTGTGTGGGGGGTGTGATTGTGTGTGTGTGTGTGTGTGTGTGTGTGTGAGATTGGATTTTTAACGTAGCTTTAACAATTTTTCAGTCATACTGCTACGATGTCTGCAGTGTGGCAGTTTATAGTGATGTCTAGTACTGAGGCATCATTCTGAAGACATACATGTAGCATGATGTCACACCCAGGCACATTATCTTGACACCAGACCAACCAGTCCTAACACTAACCTTCTAATGCTGAGCACCAAGTGAGGCAGCTGTTAGTACCATTTTTGTAGTCTTTGGTATGACTCAGTTGGGGATTGAACCCATGACCTCCCGCATCCGAGGCGGATGCTCTAACCACTAGGCCACCGGAGCGGTCTTTATTTTAATAGTGGTGCTTTCAAAAGTCAGACATTACTGAGCATGTCAACTATGAAATCTGTTTACTGCTACCTCAGCAGCTTGTTTTAATTCCCAGTTTTATTTGGAACTAGAAATGTGTCTATATGACAAGGATATATATGGGTAGCTAAATAAGTATTGATTCAATATGCAATTGCAAAAATCATAAATTTTAATAGACAAATGTGAAAATCAGACTTGGCTTACATCTTCTTCATCCATGATAAATCTTTATACCAAACTTTCTTGCAATCCATGAAGTCCTTCAAAAGTTATTGAACAGAAATGAAATTCATGATTAAAATTAAAATAGCTCAGTCAACCAGGGGCCATAACTCAAGCTAGGCAATGCATAATTAAAAAGGGATATTATGACAGCTGAGCTTTTCAATTTTAGCAGTAACTGTTTAAACTAATCCTTTATAACATGGTATGGTAAATTTATTAATCTTATATAACTCATGTTCAAATTAATCATTTGAAGGTAGAAATCATGAACAATGGGAAAAACTGGCACAGATAAGGGTAGTTGATTTCCATGATGATATATAATGGACAGACAACCTGTCTACAAATAACTTGTTTACATATTCCAGGATTATTATTTTAAAATGACCAATTATCCAGAAAACTAATTGCTGACAATAACCAATTGTCTGTACAGACCAAATACATGCTCTGTGTACATTACAATTCTGAAAAGCCTTTCAATTCCAATAGACCAACTGAAAAAGAAATGAAATCTGTATGCATACCTGCCAATTCTAGGTAACTATTATCATTTAGGTCACCTGGTGAATTATTTATAACGTTACAGGCAATAGGAAACATATTATCATGACACCCTGAAACATTATACCAATCAACCAGGCTGGTTGACTATCCTACTCTCCTAAACAGTCTACCTTTTATTTAAGGCCTATTTACTTAATACATGCATTCCTTGAGAATATTAGAGTCTCAAAGTTTGTGCTGGGTATTAATTGAAGATTACTTAATAATGCCAGAATGTGGTTAATTAACACAATACAATATCAATTTATGATAAAAACTGACACCTACCTATCAATCAATAGTTTGCATCATGTTGAAGTAATGTACAGGGTAATATGAAATATGAAATTGTTCTCCAGCAAATACTGAATTTCCTTTTTCAAGTATTCCTGTTTGAGAGGGTTCATCCTGTATGGGTGTTGTTTCACAGGTTTTGAATCTACAATTTCAACATCATGAAAAATTGTGTTTGTCCTCATAGGAATATCTGAAAACAAGTGTTCATATTCGAATAATAACTGTTTAAGTTCATTCTTTCTTGTTGTTGTAAATGTAAAAGTTTCTGGTCCAGATTTTTCATAATTTCCGAATTCCGAAGATTTGTTGCTCCAAGATCAACTGTGTCCAACTGAATTTCTTCACTTAAATCCTCAGTTGGTGGGACAGGTACAACTAAATTAACTGCATAATTTACTTGGCTATCTCTTTCAATATACTCCTGTAACATGTTAATGTGGCAAAGTTGTTTTTGTTTTCACCTCCCAGGAATATTTATGATGTAATTTAAATCATTTACTTTCTTTTCAACCGTGTATGGACCATAATACTTGGCCTGAAGGGGATTTTGTAGAATGGGCAAGAGAGCTAGAACTCTATCACCAGGCTGAAAACTCCTATCCCTTGAGTTTTTATCATATCTTGATT
>JAECUM010045962.1:0-37836 GCA_016617855.1 Megalonaias nervosa
GTATTGTAGATAGTGAGCTCATTTTGTCATTTTATTGGCCACGACTACAAGATAATTTATTGTAAGAATGCTCTGATCAGGTATCAGATTATAGTAAGTCTGCTCATCATAAGCTCTAAATAAACATGAAAGTTGACCTTTCTGTGGGATTACCGGAAAAGTTTAAACAACGCATTTGAAACTAGTTGCTCTTTTCATGATTTAATAGTGGAAAGTGTGCGAAGGGAGAGGGAAAACATTCGATGCCACATCATTAATGGTTATGATGAATATGCAATAATAACTTGATTGAAGATGAACATCATATGATTATGGTAGATTCATTTTATTCAAAGTGAAAACAACAATAGTTGCCAGCATACTTGCATAGAGTGTATGTTGAATCATAAATATTTATATATATTATTAGGTGATTAGAAGTAGAATAACTAATACCATGGGTAGCTTAACAGTCTTTATATACAAAGTATTTAGGCAACGGAAAGAAGCCACAACAGACCAATATGGTACCGATTCCTCCGTCAATAAAATATGAGCTTTGCGTTCAGTGACACATCATCCACCTTTACTATTTATGCCGACTTTCTTGTAAATACAATTCTTCACGTTGATGTGTTGTCTGGCCGTTTCCTTAAATTATTGAATAAGCTTTCTCTTATCTTAGAGTGTAGTAGAACGTAGGGAGGGGGAGCCACGTCAAGACATTGTTTCTGAACAGGCTGGAGTAATCGATTATTCAGAACTTTATATCATTCAATCGTTCAAACTGTGTAAAATGTGGAAAAGCAGAAGTGAAGGCTAGGATGCAAATACAGAGCGCTAAAAGTCCTGTAGACATGAGAAGTATCAATTCTGCTGGAGAAAGGGAGCAGAAAATTTGTGAGCAGATTTAAAACTCACAGGAACCCAAAAATAAGACTGAAGATGGACCTGAACTAAAAGATTGTTATAACAGCTTGAATCATTAAAACGTTTAGTGAGTCAACGAAGGCATTGTGAAACTTTGCCGAACATATATAGAGGATCTTACATGAATGCTCCTTCTAAATGAAATTATATAACAAACATTGGCTACCAAAGATTCACTTATGCGACAAGTTACATAAATTTAATTAAAAACGAGCAGATATGTGAGATCCTGTTTATCACATAACGCAAAATAATGGCTTAGCTTGATGAAGCCACAGAATATGATAGTGAAAAAACCTTACAATATATTTGGATGGCTTGGTCATTATCCCTCTGTCTTACATGACGTTATGACTTCATTACATTGTAAGATGTTTGTGAATTAAAGCCATTTTTTCTTCAAACACTTTCAATAAAGTTAAGATACATAGGCAAATGCTTCTTCTTGAAGCATAGAAAATCGTGTTTAAGAAGATAAATTTGACCTTAATTTGCTCCTGTGGTAATTGCTTACTAGAAGGATTGTCAGATTTTCTTCGTTGCAAGTAGATGCGATTAGGAGCATCAAAAATATATCGAAAGATAATGGCCTAAACAATAGAGGGGAAAAATAAAAGACATTGAATCAATGTTAGATAATGTCTTTCTTTACAAACATGTGGCATCACTTTCATCCACAAATGACATATTAAATGTACATAAAACGATCATCCAAGACACAAATATAATGTATATTGCAAACAATTAATAAGTGTGTCTGTGTTAGGTAGGTTGTCACAAACAAGGATTAGTATAAATTGGCGTCCATTATGGCATCTGTTTTAAATTCAAATATACTACTCACACTAGTTACAATTATGACTTTTAAGAATTATTGGTAAGATTGATAGAAAATTCAATTATACATGTATGTACTGCACGCTAGATATTAAAAGAAAACTTGAAATCGGACATTAGAAAGGCAAATGTTTATATCATCTTTCTATATCTTCAAGTTTATATCTATAAGTAGCTTTATCTTCAAGCAGTAGCATTTTTATAGAGCCAGTGTGTTGAGAAAATTATTATTACACATAGAATATATATCGTAATATTACTGAGAGCATAATTGCTACTTTTGACCCCAACTATAGTGGTCGAGGGGATAAAGGAGATAACCATGCGATGTGCCGCGCACAAAATCAACCAGGGGTAAATTGTATAGAACATCATGTCTCATCTTCCTCCCCAGTGCAGTGTATACTCCAAATATTAGCAGAGCATGTTTAGTATAAAAGGCAAGTCATTGCTACCACAACCGAAGTAATAAAGACGAATGGCTGAATGCACGGATCAAATTGCATGACCATATATGCAACAGTGCCTAAGATATTGAGCTGCAAGTGATAGTGTCTGGCATACGTTTATAGCTCCAATAGCTGGATATATCTAATTACAATATGCTTGAATCTCGGTTTTGCTTAAGCGTCTCCCCTAATTTTTTCTGCTAACATTAAGAATGAAATCTGTAATATATAAAAGTACACGATGGATCTATTACAAATTTTATGACTTAGACATTACAGTGGTCAATAATCTTTTGTGTCGAAATACGCATTCAAAATCTTCTAATTATGACCATTAGTAGTGAGATCAATTATGCCATTAGTGCATATTTTAATCAACTCACGAGATCGATCTCTAGGTGATGGGGAAGAGTCAAAAGAGGGATACGTAGATATTACCAGAAATACGATATCTTGATTACGAGATGAGGCTAAGAATATTAATATTGTCAACATTTAGATTGCGCCCACTGAAGAGACATGATAGAGTATCCGAAATTCTAACATTCATATTAAGACAGGACGATAACAGATCTTTTATTTTTGTTAAGACCAACAAAAGAAACAACAAGCTACACCGTCAAGTTAAACAAATCAAGAGGCAAGTTGGTTATCCACAAAAACTAGTTCACCGACAGGGTAGTTGACATGTGGAACAGCTTTCCAGAAAATGCGTTTACTGCCAAGAAAGTGTGATAATTCGGAGGAGACTAGAGCAATATAGGAAAGGTCAATCAATGGTCCCTCGCTTCAAGGCAGAGTATACCTTCAACTTGTGAATTAACTGATGTGAGTTAAAAGAAACAAACAGATTATGAGCTGAAAATAGGAGCTCACTGAGCCTGCTTTCAGAATCAACATAATGTGCACGAGGGTATAAAGAGAGAGAACATGCCCAGAAATTTGTTTTCTCGGTAACCGTATATGTTATTTGATCAAACGATTGATCGCGTGTACGTCGCAAGAATGGAAATCAAGATGCCTTTTCTGGCAGGAACGTTTGAAACTCTGTGCATGGACAATCCATTATACTACCTGGTTTTACAAGCGGTCAAAACTAGGTTGCAGGCTCAGACGGTATACTGCTTATGCAAAAATTTAAATTTCCGGAAGCTGTGACTGCTGTCTCGCTCGATGCAATTATGCCCGAGCATGGACATGACGAGACCGTAAATGCGATTGCAGGGAATACTGTGTCCGGTGCCTAGTGCTGTCGTACATGCGGGGAAAGTTTAAAGTTCTAATACTCACGAAAGGATTTATCTGTAAGGTATTTACCACTGACATTGGATGGTCAAATTTATTTCAACTGCTTGTCCCCACGAACTTCAGGTCCCAGCTACTAAGAGCGACAGGCGCAAAAATTACCGGTAACTATAATTATAATAAAACAACGCTTAAATAGGTTCGTACCACGATTCTATCGATCTGGCGACGTCTGTCAGAAGACCACATCGGAGGTAAAGTTAACCAGGACACCATTAGGTCAAATAACTTTAATAGATCCCTCACTTTTAAAAAGTGACATTCGATGTTGTTGGAAGTCCCATATATCCTCATACTATACCGGAAAACAGGTGCATTCTCATTCGAGTAGATGATGCAACTAGATGCCAAGAACCCATAGTCTCACGGTCCATTGAAACCCAATGGGTTGGCGAGGCTCATGTGAACATATTCAACAGGATAGAGGTGCCTGTTGAGGTTGCCATGCTTTGTGAGGCCCAAGTTACTTCAGAACTAATGACAATAACTAATATGTTACCATCGGTAAAGCACCGTATCACCGATATGTACTTGTTTGGTCGAGAAATTTAAATGGAAGTTAAAAATAAAAATACTCCGTCTGATATGTGCAGGGAGACCCAAAAATTGGATTGATCTTTGAATTATTTTTCCTGCCCCACCGCCACCCCCTCTCTCTTACTGGTGACATCTTTTCTATAAATTGTGATGCATCGTAATTTCACCACAGATATGCGCAATAGGTCAATGGAGAAGATTTGATAAATTTTGCACGGGTACTTTCTGGTCTAAGAACGTCGATTTGCCTCTTACTAAAATGTGTTCTGATAATTTTATTCCTCTCTTTCCACTTTCAGGTACATTTAAAGACCGACCACCATCCCTAAGTTATTCTCAGAGGAACAAACTAATCACACCATGACTACGAAGGGTGACAATAACCTTTAAAATTATTGCAGAAAATACGACCTAATAGCACTTGCACATCCTATTTACATTTTAGCATTATCTTGGCCTATCGCGCACCAACTACGCACGTTCACTTCTGCCATACAACGTTTACAAACACAAAGAAACACATCTGTATTAAATAATGTTTCCCAGTACTTTCACATTTATGGCGATGAGAATTCATAATCCTTTCTAGTCTCTACGACAACGAAAGACGATGTCAAAGAAAACCGCAAAATTTAGACTTAGCATGAGTCGCTGTCCTTCAACCATATCAGACTGACTTAACCCCCATGTATCACTCTACTATCAGAAATCCGGGTCAGGATTCACGTTAAAAATGGAGCCAAAATAGGTCAAAGTATTGGTTGCTTACATTACTAAAATCATATCAAGAAAATGCAACGTTACAGATTTAAAGACACATTCCATAACCTGCATTGTTTATCTTATTAAGCAATGACTGAAAATGCTTTCTTTCAAATAGCTATCATTGCCTTCCAAATATGTACATTTTATATACCATAACTTCCACTTAGTCTATATATAAAAAGATAATGCATAGATGTTTTTCCTCCGCCGTCAGTTTCACTTTTATTCTATTTTTACTTTTTGTTCATAATACTGCTTTGTTAAGTGTCCTCTCATTTATTCAGTTGTAGTCAGTGTGGCCGTATATCATATTGAATTGAACATTGTCCCTACCTTTATGCAAATGAACATAATACTACATAAGGAAATAAACAAAAATACTAAAAAATTATTAATGAAGACTCATCATTATAAATTAAATCGAAAATTTTAACATGCATTTATGAAATAATTATGAATAATAAGTCCGTACAAATGTTTATGCCAAAGAAACTAATATCCAACAATATGTGCAACACTCTTCTTGTCATCCCAGGTCAAAAACTGTATACCATATAACCCAGTCAAAAGATACCGACGCAATATTTCATACGATTGTCAGTTACAAAATTCTTTGAATGAATTAAAAACATATTTCCAAATAGCAATTATCCCATCAATTTAATTGATTCTGCGTTAAACAAAAGCCCGTAATTGTACTCGATATGAGACTTTATACTCAGCATAATGTATAGTAGAGAACAATATAAAATTCCTTTCACAATACAATTTAATCCTGCATTACCTAATATAGGCCTTGTAAGTAATAAATATTAGAATCTCCTCAATTTATTAAATGAAAACAGCGTAGAAACACTTTACGAAAGCAAACCTATCGTTGGCCATAGACGCCCTAAGAATTTGCAAGATTTTTTACTAGAAGTAAACCGACAGAAATACATAAAGATGTTTTTCATCATCAAATGTAACAAACGTCAGTGTAAAAATGCACACATATAATAGAAAGTACTTATTTTAGTAGCTCCAATACAAAAGAAGTGTTTTCTCTACATTATAACACTGACTACGTATCAACGGATGTTTTTTATTTGATAATCTGTAAAACAAAATGTAACATGCAATATGATGGATAAACACTTGAACAAGTTTCTAAGAGAATGAATTGCCGTCGCTTTCATACACAATTTTTATGGATCCACATTTATCTAATGTTTCAATACATTTTAATACAAAGTAATCACTCCTGACGTGATTTTTCTTTCATGCCAATCTATATTATGCATTGAGAGATGAATCGACTGATTATTGTTATTTTAAAATATGAAGACGTCATCTGTTTCTTTTCTGGAGCGTTTTGTGCCCGTAGAAGCATACAGTCAATGCAAAACTAGTTGCACCGACTTATCGGCGTTTGTGGGGTTTCTTTAATTTATGTCTCTCTCGCTGTCTCTGTCTGTCTGTCTGTCTGTCTCTCTCTCTCTCTCTCTCTCTCTCTCTCTCTCTCTCTCTCTCTCTCTATATATATATATATATATATATATATATATATATATATATATATATATATATATATATTGAAATGCACTCTCCACTATACCAGGGTGCTGCTGAGACCATTTGGTATTAGTCACATTCGAGAAACAAAATCAAGCCTTCCCGGGCGGCAATGTCAAAGTTTGACCTCGATATTTCGAGTATGCGACGATGAGTGGTGTTGGGGTCATATTTTCAAACTCCATTTGTCGGGGAGCATCTCCACACCTTGGCAATGCAGGGTTCATTTTGCTATTATGTGATATAGGCCACTTAAGGTCGAATAAGTATAAACTTCTTGGTGGATGGGTTGAACAACAACAACGGCTGTACACTATACCCATATCCTACGTCGCATCTTTGTGTACCAGCCGATGACGGTTACATCTCGACGAAAGCTCATGTTTTCTACTAAGTCAATGTCAAAAGAATGACCTCATCTCCTTGGATTATTTCTTCCTTTGGTTGTGATGACTGAAACTTTTATAAACAATATCGGAAGTCTTTTGAAAGTGACCCTGATTAGAGCATCTACGTTATTTTTCATTACGTGCTGGATGTGACAGCTGGTTTGGAGCAGATACGGGTGTGGTTCCGGTCGTTTACAATACAGGTCAGGTTTCTATATTTCCTTCCTAGAAGACAGAATGAGTATCTGAAAGATTTTGGACCTGTTTGATGGCTACATTTAATCGTAAGATGGAAGGTTCTGCCCAACTTAGTGCCCTATGTATCATTTGGGCATTGTTCTGGGGCAGAGGTAGCACTGTTTCCTGCTGTGGATAACATGGACCAAGAACAGTTTTTTTCTTATGTTTTCGTTTATTTAATTGTGTCCTGAAATACGATCAAAGCATATATTGAAGATAAATGAAACCTAATGATTTGGCCAATTTTATTCTCCTTACAGTTGGTTCAAGAAATACACGGTCATTCCCAAGTATTATCCACACGAACGCATCACACACATAGAGATACATACAAGCACATGTAAGAATGTAATTACTACTTTACATCCACTGACATGTCCGACAGTCACCAGGATATTTCACAGCACCAATTCATTTTGCACCTACCTCACTGCTGACGTTTGGTGAAATAATTATACCTTTTACCTTACTTCATCAGGTTTGCCACACATTGTCAGTGTGAACAACGTTTGATTGTCAATATAGCAAGGACTGAGCCATATACCCAACAATGATTTAGAGAAATAACCCTGCCATATGCAAAAACCAATAGCACCATGTGAATTAACTTATTCTCACATGTAACTAAGACACCCAACCTTTTCTAAACTCAAGATAAATTACACGATCCTCTCTCTCTCCTCTCCAAAGAGAACGAGATCGTACATTCCAAATAGTATTAGACTGGTATTGTTCTCGCTTAATAAATAGTCATCTCTTCAATCACAATGAATGATTACATCGGATATTAGCGTTTTGTTTGACTATAACTTGCTTATCTGCAGCCTATAGAAATAAGGCGAGTTATTCGTCACTATGAAGTGAATAAACATGAATTGGAGGGAAAAATGAAGAGTAGATATACTAGATATTAATATTGTTTATTTTTCTTTTTTGCATCAAGAGACAAAATAAAGAAACAAATCAACAAAAGACAATCTTCTATATAATAATTATTTTTCACTGAAAATTCAAAAAAAGAACCCAAAGAGACTTTGGGTTCTATATAGTTGTTAACTTTTAAATTTTGTATTTTTTTTCCACAGCATAACATCATCCCCAAATGTATGGGCCTCTTTCTCGTGAACATAGGGTTATATCTATAGTTATTATCTGAGCAGTTCCAAGAAAGCTAGCGTCGAACTAAGGAGATACAGGCAAGTGTATTCATTTTCTTTCATTCCAGAAAAGCCGAAATTGCATGCGTAAGATATTATTTGCAAACATTATTTTGCTTATATTTACCCATGACCAACACTATCACGTATGTATCAGTATGAGGAATTCTAAAATGTTGTTGTTGTTGTTGTTGTAGGGTTTAACGCCATTTTCAGCACAAGATAGGCTATACATGGCGGCCAGTATAATTGGTGGAGGAAGAACCCTGGAAAACCCCGGGAAGAACCACCGACCCACGAGAAGCTACTGGCAGGCTTTCTCACGTACCCACGTTAGCCGAGCCTGAGAATCGAACTCACGCAGACAGAGGTGAGATGGCAATGATCCGTAACGGTAAGCGCTTTAGACCACTCGGACACTCGTGGCACCTAATTCTAAAATGTAATAAGGGAACAATGCCATTTCGAGATCAGTTTCTAGCTACTTTCGTCTGTATTTAGAGTTTTACAAAAGTTCAAATCTTTTGAAAATATTATATCCTTCTCGTTTGGACCACAAATATTTGCCGAAATGAAAGTTTAGAGTTTAAGTTCGTCACTCATCTTCTTTGTAAATCTTGTCAACTTTAAAGAATGGAAACATCGTGGACCTGTTTCAGAATGTCCGTCATATATTACCTATTTCAACAGAACTATGCGTCTTTTGTAGAAAATTAAAGTTACCTTTTACTTAAAAAAAAAAAATGAATAGTGTTAAGCATTTGTTTATTCTAATAAACTTCTTACATATGATGATACTGAAGGACTTACTTGAGTGCAGAGACTATAATTCAAAACATAAGAATATCATTCATTTTAGCAGACCAGTCAACGGAAGTCCATAGTTCATAGTAAAATTTGTGCACCCCAGAATGCGATCCTTGCAGTGCAAACGCAAGATCTTTGACTATATGATAATTTAGAAACACAGCTTCATGCAATTTAAATAGTTGCCATCCTGGCCGTTTATTAAAAATTCTACTTGCCTTGAATCCAACGTTTCTACAGCTGTGTGTGTGTGGAAGATTGCTCTGATTCCTAGCCGGCAAATGGTATTTGACGTTCTAGATGATCTAAAGTTACTTTAGGAGGTGTATATGCCTCACATTAGTTTCAAGACAGACACAAGTACGAAACAAGATTTTCATACATGCCGGTGTAGTAAGAGCATGTCGAGCTATTTGTGGTATCTGCTCTTTATTACTTTCTCTTGAGTCGGGTTCAAAAACGTAAATCTGAATTTTATCACCTGTGAACGCCTCATTGTAACGTCTCTGGTCGCTCTTTCATATTTGGCCAGTAGCTGTTTTGCGCAATGAGTATGTTTTTGATCAAGCATCAAGAAATGCTAGACCTATCTTGCAGAAGCTTTCCTAAGGTAAGTGATTCTTGCATTTCTAAAAAGAAAGATGAAAAAGTAAAAGAAAAGCCAGATGAGGAAGTTATCCCGTGATAATAGAAAATATGTTCTAATGTGTATCGAGCATCTTTATCAGGTCTTCCCTTATCTGCAGTCACTTTCCACTTGCCAATCGCTTAAAAGTTTTCCAGAACGTGGATCATTTTCTATGGATTCGCGACCATCTTTCAAACGATGAAACTGTCTCAGATTTATAGGATATAAAAGACAATTTAATAACATTAACTCAAGTAGGCCTTTTTATCAGTTGAAGAGGTTATTATTACCTCATGCATTAAAACACAAAAAGGTCTCATATGAATATAAATGCAAAATCTAGTGCCTAGTGCCTTAACTTATTTTGGTGTTGCACGACACAGCAGCTGAAGTGATGTAGTGCAGGGACAATTGAAGTAAGGAGCTTTGTCCATGGACACTACACGTCAGGCGAAGTGGGTTCATCTGACGGAAGGATATTTGGTACAGTCCTCGACTAGCCATTTTACTTCGAGTTCATCAGCACAAAAAATTTCATATGTTGTTATACCGTACAACACCAGACCAAATCAGACCTAAACCAACCATCGTACAGTTGTATCGGGACTTGTCTTAGTTATAAAATGAATTATTATACATATCTGTGGATAAATCCCGAGCTTCACAATTTCAGATTTTAAATTGTTCTTTATGTGGTACCACATTTATATTTGTATTGCAAAATTAAAGCTTCATTTATATAATTAATTAGACAATCATACAAAAATCAAATAAGTAATATCAATATTTCGGAAAATCAGATGTTAGTAATTCATGCTGTAAAGATTAACGTGGACCTTAATAGCCAGAGAACAATTTGATACTTGCTCGTCGACCATGTTATACTGCATTTAAGAAATAAGATCCAGGATAGCATGAATGTGGTTTAAACACATTACCAATCCTCAGTGTATGTTTGATTCATATTTAAATATGGTTCATAACATGTCAGTCATATACAGTCAAATTATCTCCAGGGACTGGTGCATTCTAGAAACGGGCATAAACGTCTTATCTAAATGATCTATCATAAAATCCGGATGGTAACCTTATAAAAGTTTCTCTATACCTTCTGCATCAAACTTGTGAATGGATACAGCATTTAGCCCTTTCGTTCGTGTGTCTATGTGTTCATTCGTTTGTTCATTATGCCCCTCCCCATTACTTAGACCCTATTTCATCTAACCTGCTGAAAACATGTATGTGGATATTTCTCAGGAAGAATACCTTATCCATCCCCAAACAATGTC
The DNA here is from genome assembly GCA_016617855.1 of Megalonaias nervosa. Classification (NCBI taxonomy): domain Eukaryota; kingdom Metazoa; phylum Mollusca; class Bivalvia; order Unionida; family Unionidae; genus Megalonaias; species Megalonaias nervosa. The sequence continues at coordinate 10,867 of JAECUM010045962.1, forward strand.
ACTGTCACCTGTATCACGTTTGTTCTTTCTTTGCACAAATATACACATCTTGAAATTGGTTCAATCTACACGCATACAAATTGGCATGTCGATCCATGGCGACAAGAGTACCTCAGTATACAAAAAGTCTTAATACATGCTACCCAGATTCCTCGCTTCACTGACTTCTGTATTTTCGACTCTCCATTCCCTACCTCCGGGCTCAAACAATAACTGCTACGAATACGGTTCATATATAATCTTGTTGCATTTTACAATATCTTTTATGGTGATCCACGACCTATATTTAGATCAAATAAATCGTTTCTTTCTGTGGAATAGAAGAATTTATTGTGTGCTTTTCTTTCTGTTTTCTTGCTACAGTGCATCAATTCAGCCTCTCCAAAGATTACAGATAATATAAGACAAGAATTTGTCTATAAGTTTCTTTCAAAAGATATAGATATATTTCTGTATTTTACAGATCCACGATTCTAATTTATTCATTGGAGCAAATGTATTAAAGTATATACCCACATGAGCATCCAGTACGACCGCTTTCGTAAGTATAATGAAGTTTCCAATCAATATTTAGTATAACACATTCACTTAGTTGCAATATTTCATGTTAAAGCTGAGCAAAAATGGTTTTCTTCAGCATATTATTTATTCGCCCATGTAGAGAATAGAAAACTATGATTCAAAAAGGAAGATGTGATGAAGTTATAGAAGAAGAGAATTGAAAGATTTGTTCGAGGCACACAGTGATATGACCTGATGTAAAGGGTGAACTTAATTTAAATCTGATAATGTGTTCAATATTTCCAGCAACAGTTCACGTGAGCGCAATGTGGAAACATGTGATCAGAAGCATTTTGCTGCTTCCAACAAAATAGGATAGAACAGGCGTTTGATATTTTATCCAACATTCTGCTCTTAGGTAAAATTATACGCCAAGATTTGATATGAAGCATTAAGTTGTTACTTGTACAAATATCATCAAATATGTGTACCCATTTATGTTCAGAATTATCATGTCTTCTAGGCTTGACCCTTATTAATCTTTCATAAAATTGGTTTGTTTTCTATTTATACTTACATGGGTAGAGGTTTTAACCTATCACAGCCACTCAACCCTTCAAAATAAAAAAAAAATACCTATTACGCGGTAAACCTAACTGATTCATGGCTAACCTCTGTAAGATATCTTCTAAGCTATCTTCCATAACTAACTTGTCTATTATATGTGCCTGCTCTCGGTTAGATATATGTCCGTCGGATAGGATATAGCACCCACCTAAGATATGATATTTGAGGAAATATGTGGATATATCTGCATACATCTTCTGTTGTGACTGATTTCTCCGCTGATGTGGTATTACGCTATGGAATCCATAATATGTAACAAAAGTCAGAATTGATATGAAAATGCTTTAGAAAATCATTAAAGAACTGAATTCTTTCTGTACCAAAGGATACAAATAATGACCATACCATACCTAAAACAATCATTAAACCTAATAGTATCATTATTTTGGGAATTGTTCCACACAATATGTCATACTGATATTGTCTATTTCAAGATTCACGTATTTACACTCACAACATATCTTGGTAATGTTCTAGATAAATGGAGGTATATGATTTTATTTCTCCAGAGAACGTAGTTCGACTATTTCTCATCTTTGACAATTTATTTTTAGTCCAGTCAATTATTCAAATTTCTCCAGAATAGCAACCGTAGCTCACAATTATTCTCTTTGGTTGAAGAAAACCTTGAGTGTCATCATATTGAACTAAATAAATCTCAGTGTAAAATAACGTCTGTAGGAAAAATATCAGGAAGGCTTCTCACACTTAATGACAAAATGCATATAGATAATAAGAATACAAATGGTGTTAATGGACTACATTATCGCATTCTTCATTGAACTGGAAACTTCTTTTTCTCTCTACCCCATTATGTTTGACACACGAGCTAGCGTCAGTACTTAAATACTCATTAAATTTCAATAAATACTTTCCAAACTGAAATATGACAGTAATTTCCTATAGAAAACTTTTATAAAATCAGCAGGAAAAATAACCTTTGGTAAATTTTCCTTACCTGAATATCCATCAGTATGTAATATAGTTAGTATGCCTTCATCTATATATCTACATTGTATTAACCTAGTTGTAATCTTCATCATTTAAATTTGGAAGTTGTGTTCTATTTGGTTGTTGTTGTTGTTGTTATAGGGTTTAACGCCATTTTTCAGCACAAGATAGGCTACACATGGCGGCCAGTATTAATGGTGGAGGAAGAACCCTGGAAAACCCCGGGAAGAACCACCGACCCACGAGAAGCTACTGGCAGGCTTTCTCACGTACCCACGTTAGCCGGGCCTGGACTCGAACTCACGCAGACAGAGGTGAGATGGCAGTGATCCGTAACGGTAAGCGCTTTAGACCACTCGGCCACTCGGGGCCCCTGTTCTATTTGGTACTTATTAAAAGGAAAGTATTATGTCGTTAGAATATGAGAATTATAGTGTGAGTATGTGTGTATTTTGAAAATAGTGCACGGCGAGTAAGCAGGCATTGAATCGGTTTTGGAAAATAAAACCATTGACTGATAGCACATTACACTGTGTATAGTTCAGCCTCTCTTGAAATGTCAGATAAAGTATGAAACAAACTATTACTGTTTGACTAGGAAGTTACCTTCGATTAACATATGATTTATTTGGATTTGGACAAGCTGAAAAGTTCAGTATCGGAATGCAAACTTAGGAAATCTAAAGGAAAATACTTGTCTACTGAATCCTGAGTTTTCTTCTAAGGATAACCCGAATATAGACTGTGACGTTATGTATTGCTTTTTAGAGACCAAGTCCACTCCACTTTCTCGAAGAGAATAGTCCGCACAGCAAGCTTTCGTGCGGAGTCACACGCGATGACCAACGTTGGGTGGACGTGGTCTCTAAACATTGGGTGATGTTCACTGTTTACGACCACTGAAACCATGCGCTAATGTGGTATAGAGAGAGGAGAGAGAGGGACTCCGATTTATCTATGCCGTTGTCTCTTTCGGGAGCAATTTGTATACATTTGATATTTAGATAACTTACCCATTCACCTAACCGTACACATTTGAACAAATTTTACATAATATTACAACAATGCTAATTCCTCGGAAACATAATGTACAATTTCTTCTGACATCCAATCACACCTTTATATAAAGTTAAATAAAACTTGAGAAACCATAGTTCTGGTGGATGCTGTATGAATATACGAAAAACTAAAATTTTTGCTAGAGCTAACTGACGTTGTAAAGTTATGGCAATATAAACAGGATGATACTGAATTTCTATATGTTGTGAGGGAAAGAGGATGCATTCAACTACTTAATATCAGCTCTGTGTGAATGGGTAGGGGCACTACATAAATTTAAGTTAGTTTGGGGCAAGTGTGTCTGAGAAATAGAGAGAGCGAGGAAGACATAGATGGAGAGGGATTTGTTATTAAGATTTCGTAACTTGACATGGATTTAAATTATTAATTATAAACGCAGCCTTTTGTTCTTCAATTTGTATTCCAAATGGTCCCAGAAAGGCAACACTCTAAAATATAAAATCACAACAGCAACTCTTTTTATAATTGTTTGTTATGCCATTATGGTGTCAATACACAATGTACGCCGGGATAGGTGAACTTATTTATCTTGCTCAATGAGCATTTTCTTTAAATCATCTTGTTTAACCACGGTGTACTCCATCCTTTGACTGTCGCAAAGAAAAATTAGCAATAGAAAGCAAAACTATTGAATCAATCAATACAGATAGTATCAAATACTCTCATTTATGTGCTTATTTATTTATGTGCTTAATGTCTTCCATTCTTCGAGTAAGTCAGATCACTCAAGGAACCGTTATCTATTCATTAATGAGAAGAGAGATAGCTAAAATGAGATTAGGTTTTTTTAAACGGAAAACGGTGCTGCTTGAAACTAATTATTAAAATATAATTCTACCTTTTTGTTGTTAACAGTGAGACCTACCCCACCCGATCACAAAATTGTCAAACATCAGCTAGCAGATTCGCCTAGATTTTGGCGTAATATCAGAAAAGTTCATATTACTTATTGAATTGGTCCTCTTCGCATCTGCTCGTTATGCTATGTAACTTGATTCTGGACAAGCCATCAATATTCAGCATGAACTTCGTATTCTGCCACCTGTTACTTCAATAGTCTAATTGTTGAATCAAACCATCAAAAAATTGTATGTTCTAATATTTCTGCTGATGATGTTCTTTATGTACAGTTGAACACCTGTTAAAATAAATTCTTATAAATCTTAACATTTGCCATCATCAGATGTAAGCTCTTCCACAATCCGATTCAGGAAGTTTCTGTATTTTATCCCTTGGTATTGGCGCTTCAATTAATGAATAAATTCTCATCGTATTAATTCTGATTTACACATGTGAAAAACATTGATATGTATTTATCTAATATTTCATATGTATGATGGAAAGATAGAGAGAAAAATATAGCAAATGTATTGTTTGTTTGTCTGGAAAAGATATAAAAATAGTAGATAAATGGTTATCTATCTATCTCTCTGTATGTGGCTGTGAATGATGTCTGATGCATGTATGATTACTGCCAATTACAGTGTAGAATATGAATCTCGAAAGAATGTACAGAAAACATATGACCATCATAAGTTGATCCTCCGCTGTTATCCTTCATCTAGTATGTTATGTACCAAGAAGGATTCAAAATACTTTATATAATTGTTTACAAAATTCCGAAGACATACGATTTTGAACCATATGATATTTATATGATGATGTAACCGCTTTAATGTTATTTGTTTTCTGTTCTACCTTGATTTGGATAGGTCGTATTATAAAAGTAAAATTACATTCAATTTGATGACTATCACCATTAATGTAGTCGATTTCATGTTACTGTTCTTCCTGTATTGGCATTAGAGATGTTTGAAAAAAGGGGACTCGAACATTATGACCTTAAAATTTATTTGCATCTGTTTGGGGTATTTCAAGCATCTTATTCAGTCATGGGGAAGAAAAGGCAGATGCTATCACAACTACAAAACTGTTGCCTTTTCGGTACACCATACAAAGCTACACTATATAGCTGCTTTTGATGTCCAGAAGATTTGTCAGAACTCTCTGAGATAGCGCTTCCATTATGAAAGACACCAGACATATTTCTCGGCCTAATGACACAAGATTGATTGACATTACTTGGTTGGTCTCTAAAAAGTTACAAAGTTTGGCCCATATTAGAAAATTTAAAATGTATCGGTCAAGAAGTTACATATCTTCATTTGTACAAAACAAATATTTTGCTGATATGAAGAAAGATACATGATTTCCTGTTAAAATTGTCTCGATTACATACAATGCTGAGTGACTAATGCACCCGTCTTGCACCTCAAATGTCTGTGACCTTAAAAGACCTTTAAAGCTAGACATGTTGAGACGAATAGAAGTGATAGATTATGAGGTACATATAATACCTTGTCAGGTGCAACGCACTAAATCAGAAGTTTTAGGTGGGATTCACATGTGAACGTCAAAATATCGGCTAAGAGTTTACATTTTTGTTTTGGGTAAACACGTGCTTTTGTTTTTTATTCCCATTTAACACCTTAAGCTGTGTCACAGTGGCGCAGTAGTTGAAACAGCAAAACGGCATTGTATTACTTTTCACAGTAAACATGTTAAGTACGATGCACCAGAATCTCACATAAGGTTAAAATAAATCTAGACCTATTACATCTGAATGATAAAAAAATAGCTTGGATGTTTTAGTTTCATTAAGGTGTGTTAATTTTGTTTTAGCAATTTTGTATGTAAATAGCTTCTTTGACGTCTATAAAATCATGTAAACAAAACTGTTTAAAATTAACTACTGATCGATCGATTCATAAAACATTTAGAAGAAAAATATTTCTAGTAACCAAATTTTTCCACTTTGATTAACATGATATTTATTTTTCTTACTCCCCCTCATCATTATTATTATTATTTGTAGCAGTGCTGTTTGAAATTATTATTACTATTGTTGCTGTTGTTGTTGCTGCCGCTGCTGCTGCTGTTTATAGTACTACCTGTAATATATACTGCTGTCTGATACAGTTATATTATAACAATAATCATTTGCTTAGTGTAATGGTGCAATATTTTATAGGTATAACTTTACAGTACATTCTGTTATGGTAAGCGTGATAAGTGCCGATTAGGTTTGACGTTTGGTATAGTCTCGCGATAACTTTTTGACTACGAGGGTTGAAATCTGTTCGGTTTGGGCCATGAGTTGAATTTTAATTATGACTCGCTAGGTTAATAGTTAGGAACAGATAGAGGGCAATGTTAACGCAAGGTCAATAGCGGTAAATAGCAAGAGCTGAAACAAACCAGGGAATATTTTAGGAAGTTTTGGGCCATTTGAAAAAAATGATATTTTCTAGAATAGTTATTAAGAAAGGCGGACTAAATGGGTTTACTCTGACTTCGTTGGGAATGATATACACTTTGGCGCTTAAAATAGTTACACTGAGTGGCTAAGCTAGACGATGGTGTTCTCCCAAGACGACATTAAAAGGTTTGGTTAAAGTATCACACAACGAAGTTTTAGTAAGTCCAATTTTTCTGCCGAGGGTGAAATCAAATCGTCCAAGGAAGGGGGTCGGGAAGAATCTGAGAGACCTGAACCAAGGAAGAGGCAGAGAGAATTCTTTGATGATAAGCTGGGGAAGCACAAAGCTATTTTGTCAGTTGCATGCAATATATGTTCTTTGATGTCCGTTTTTTATTACTTTTTGAATTTATTTAGTTTAAATTCATAGATCAAATTTCTTTTTGTACCGAATTTAATTGCTTGTATAAATTTTGTCTCAAATATTATAGAATTCATGCATTATTTGAAAGAGCTCGGCTTTAATGATTGTGTATGTAATAGAAATCATGTATCAAGGGATTTCGTCCATTTTTTCTGATGCGAATTGCGAGAAATTGTATTCACTGTCTTTGTAATTTGTATCATGTATGTTACGAATTGATTTTTCTATGTCTGGACGTGTACGTCAATCAATCGCTAAGTAGCAAAGTAATGTAGTTATGACAGGAAATGAGGCCCATTAATTCGTATGTAGTTAAGCTGTGAATTCTCTTCAACAAAGAATCGATGGTGTTGGCCCGGGCATGGTTTATCTAAAGAGGTTCAATTATGACATGGTTCCAGTAAGAAGCGAGAAGCAGCCAAGAAGGCATAGTTTCATGTTAATAGGCTGTTCGGGTATTAGGATGCGAACGGATCATAAAAGCTAGTTCTGTTGAATTATGATAGAGAATATCTAACCTAAAGAGTCGGAATATTGGTTGATACCAGAGACGGGAAAAGTCTTACACGCATATAGATTGGGTATTATATGTTTTATTTGAAGAAAAATAACTCCATACTGTACCGCTCAGTGGTAAAAAAGCACAGTGCACAGTTTGCAACCAAGACAGGTGATGACCTGAAGAAGGTAGAAGAGAGAGAGAGAGAGAGAGAGAGAGAGAGAGAGAGAGAGAGAGAGAGAGAGAGAGAGAGAACATCTCTGGATAGGAAAGCCCATCACCAGCAATGATTTGGAAAAGACCGCAGGTGATTCTGACATGCCGGCAGTTGAGTTCGATCTGACACTTGATTATATGATCAAATTTGTTCTATCAGTATAACAGAACGGCTAATTGAAATTCGCCTAAATTGTGTAACTCTATTCATTAGAGAAAGTGCATCATTCACATATCATGTTCGATTTCATTTTGTTTATATAATTGATTAAACTGTTATATTCTGTATACGGAGGTTCGCGTTGTTCTGTTCTATATCTCTGCTTAGATATATGTTATTACATCCATTAATTTCATACTTTATTTTATTGTTTACTCGATCAGGGCAATACCACAGTAGTCGATCATCTCGATAAGAATAACCAAAATTTATAAGAAGTGGGGAGATCTCACATATAACACCAATTTGTGACACTTAGCATTGCATTTAGTATTAAGTTCACAATAAGGCGTAACGCATCCTTATCAACCACTTTCAACGGGAAAAATTAAGTCAGTCTAGATTATTTATTTCTATCCATTTCTTTGTATACCAACAAACGCACGTAATTTATAGATTATTCTTTTCATAGTTTCAATCTAATTTCATTCAATTTAGCTCTATCCCTTACTGAACCCACAGTGATCAAAGTAAAAAATGGCTGAACATGGCTTCAGTAATGTACAATATACCTTGATCATAGATAATATATCGTACTCTGACTGTTTTACTTAAAACACTATTTTGTGATTATTGTGATTTCTGCATTACGTCATTATGATGCATCAAGACTGTTGGAATATCATCTTAATCAGTGCTATTGGTACATAAGCAATTTCAAGACTTCGAATTCATTCTGTACAATCTATACTTTTAGAGTTGTGATAGAACTGTTTAGGACTTAATTCACAGTTCGGTTTTGTCTTTTCCTTAGTTCCATAGAAATGTAACAATATGTGTAATATATATATATATATATATATATATATATATATATATATATATATATATATATATATATATATATATATTTATTCATTTATATTTCTGATCACGTAGATTTAGATGAATATATTCAGTGAAACTGATTCACTCTTTGCAGTTTTATAATTTATAGTTCATGATTGAAAGATATATCAACTGAAATGATATTCTTGCAGTATTTATCAATGAAACTGTTTAGGCCTGTCATAATGACTAGCGCATGATGTTATAATGTTTGTATATCCGTCTGTGCGAACTGCTTAGCTTCCGCACAACAACTTCACTTGTACACCGTCTACAGTTACCAGATATTGCGACCAGCTTGCACTTCGGATAAGTAAGTAGCCTGTCGAAGAGTCATGGTCGCCAAGACTAAGAAAATACAAAAATGGTTCTGCATAATAACTGGAGCATAATACCAATCCTTTTTAATGGCTTGCACTTGGGGTAAAGAAAGAAGCCAGTCTCTTTGGCGATAAAAGTTCACAGATCAAGGTCACATAGGCTGAAAATGGTTTCAGCAATGGACAAAATACCTTGCTCAGATATAGTAGATGACTCAAATGCCTATCGTTTTCCGGGTCCACAATCAACGTGAAAGGACACCTTGCCTGCAAAAGAAAACGATTTATGCATAATAACTTTAGTTCCAGGAATGTACCTTGTCTAAAGTTTTTGAAGAGCTTACAAGCATAATCTAGAAGAAATCTATTGACTTTGGGACAAAATGTGAAAGGTCAAGGTCGCTGTACTTGAACGAAAAACAAGACTTGAAGCATAGCGTTTATTGTATAATAAATTTCATGATCAAAGTTGTGGATGGCTCTCACATCTGTAATAAAGTAACCTACAGATGTACGGGACTAAAGATCAGAGGTGACGGTAATAGGAAGTCTAATAAGAACTTATGGTTTCTGCACGTTACTTCTTTATTAGGTGAATTCATAGAAGACTATTAAACACGCAGTGGGAGTGTAATCTGCGGTTTACAGTACTCTTGTCACCATACTGCCGTGAACACCGGTCTGCTTACATAAAGGAGGTCAGGTATGCTATGTGACTTTTTCGACTGTCTCCGTTGTGCCAATACAAATAATTAGCATGATGTCAAAAATCAGGTAATAGAAAACTCCACAAAACTCAGTCAAGGGCAAAACATAAGCACAAAATATGCATAAGCATATTACGAGCTTTAAACTTGCAATCTCTTATTTGTACACATTTCAATAAACAAATTTATGAATCAAATGCATGAACATATGTATACTGGAACTGTTTATATAACGAGAATCCAAGTCAATCGGAAATTGTGCTAATCTATTTTTTCAGCCAATCTTGCCTATATTTGTGTTCATCATTTACTGGATTGCATTGAAATGTAATTACCACGACCTGCGAATGATTCTTGTAAGTATTCAGCAAGGGATCACGTGTGTCAGGGATTGATTAAGATAAATGCAATAAACTGACAACGAACAGTGCAAAACTAGTATTTAACTAACCTGAGCGTTTTCGACTCTTACTGAGTCTTTTTCAAAGGCATATACAAAACACAGACAAGACAAACAAATAAAACAGAAAAACCGTAGTGTTTGCAAAGCTTTACATGGCTGTTTCTACAGGAATTAAAACTTTAAATTTATTATGTTTCATCTAGTTTATTTCAACTTGTTGCGGATACTGGAAAATATTTGTATTGATCTAGAAATCGATGAGCCATAACGACAGCTGTTATTTTTTGTACATTTATATAAGCGCAAATTATATCCCAGATATTTCATTGTTATAGTAGTAATTTTAGGCTATTAAGCACATTTAGAGAATTATTTAAAAGAAAATATATCAGCTTCAAAAGATATTTTTATTTGTGCATGGCTGTTCTTTTCTAGTCTTCTTGATTCAATCCGCTTGGTTTCAATGTTCTAAGGCTGCGTATCAAGTAAGATTCATTTTCTTTCGTGGTATATATATGTATATATATATATATATATATATATATATATATATATATATATATATATATATATATATATATATATATGTTAATCATGTTGACACATATTGTTTTTCTTTTATTTTAAGGCCCTTAGAATTTAGGAATTCTCAAGGGTTGTATTGTACTGGATGATAAATTTCAGTTTACCATACATAGAACTAGGAAAAAAAATTGACTATTACCAGGACATGTTAAAACTGTTCACACATATTGTTTCCTTTTCAATGCACTTAGAATTTAGGAAGTGTCATTTGTTGCATATTCAGCACACAAAATAACCGGTCTCATCTTGGGGTACAAATCTATCTGCAATTCTGTTCCATCCTGTTAAAGGGTTTAACTATTGTACTGAGCGATAAGTTTCTGTTAACCATACTTAACACCAAGCAATAAATTTGACCATTATCTAGTCCAAATAGCTCTAGTTTTCGAAAAACAGAAACAAAAATTGCAACTGTAATCATCATCAATTGAAGGAGTTAAGCTATATAACAAATGTTAAGGACTGAGTTCAAGATTCCAAGAGCGAATATATGTCTCTCACATCAAATTTTAACTTAGAATTGCCTCAATCTTCTGAAATTATATTCTATTTTAATGATCAATTATTTCTGTAATGCTTTCTATCAGAAATAAGAGGTAAAACTATTTCTGTTTGATTTCAAATAAAAAACAACGAGCTCAACAGGAAGATCAAATTACGAATTAGACTACTTTTACGATAGGATATAAATATAAATTAATGAATTAGAAATTATAACGAGTCCGTTATTTGAAGTTCGTGCCATGAACAGCGAATGATTCAGATGGAGATACAGTGCAAAATAGACTGCATTCTTGGAAAGGGTTTCAAAATGTTTACATACTTCTTAAAACAGAAACTATACAAATAAGATAGTCTCAAATTTAATTTAGCGACACTGAGGATTAAGCCATATGAGGGTCAACCTATGGCTAACGGGTATATAAAACACACGCGGTGTGGATGGATTGTATAAATAGCTCGTAGTATTTGGACCCTTACTTTGAGGAGGTTGAGTTCAATGTCTCTATGACAGTATCTAGCTGGGGACATGATCCAACAGTAGGTAAAAATTATAGAAGATTTGTTGAGCAGATATCGAGAAATCTGGAACTCAATATCTGGTAGGTAAAACAAAGCCCACAAGAAAAAATACCTCTTCAATCCATATCTGGAATCTACAGTTCACCACTAAAATGATTTTGACATGGATCGTTCTTTGATAACATCTTCGAAGCGATATATTTGACTCCCAAAAGCACTATTGATGGCGTTAGTCGAAAGCAATCAGAGAAAGTGGAGGGTCTTTACTGATACCACAGTATTAAAAACTGTTACAATCTTTGAACAAATTGTAGTTTGCTTCAATCGCTACTTAGAACATTTTGATTTAAACCCCTGTTTGACAGTTCCTATTAGGAATATCTGCCAACAGTATCCAAAGTTAACAAAAACTTCATCGAACAGATTTCGATAAAATGGGACTAGATAATGGGGGGTCGGGTACAACACTTGACTTTAGAAGGTTATATCTTACGTATACACATGGAGCATTACATCCCTCATTAAAGAGTTCTAGAATGGACCCTCCAATGAGTTTTAATCTCTAGCGATAGACATGGACCCACGATAGATGTGCTAATGAATTTCATCCAGAGTAATAAGCAATAGAAGGAGCAACCTATTGGTATGAAAAACACCCACAATGCGGGTCGATGGTATCAATAGTTTTCACTAAGCGAACCCCAATTTACAGAATTTTTGTTGCAACGCCTCTTGAAAAGTATTTAGTTACGGATCTATGCAAACAGTAGGAAACGTATAACGAAAGTTCATCTAGCCCATTTTGATAAATCGGGACCTCAAAATGTGGTAGTTGTAATTGTTATACAAACCATATTTTAAGCCTGCAAGTATGGCACTGAAATATTCTGGCAATATCATAAACGCTTCATTTCATTTGCAATCACTAGGAGATTATCTCTTCAATCCACCTATAAAATGATTTTTACATGGATATTTCTCTTATAGCTTCTACCTCGGGATACTTTTGACTCTCAACAGCAGTATTGACGTCGTTCGTCGATAGCGATCGGATTAATTGAAGGTGTCTTTACGGACACAGGCAGTAATAACCGTTAGTCTTTGAACAGATTGTAGTCGAACTCTGCAATGCGTGAATCCCTACTTACATAATTTTGATTTCAACCACAGTTTGATAGATCCTAGTTAGAGATCTGTACCAATAGTAGCCAAAGTTAAACAAAATCGTTGATAGGTTGTAAGTACGGATATATTTGGCTCTCAAAAGCATAATAGACGGTTTTCGTCGAAAGTAATCGGATACATTTGAGTTTTTTTACAGTTACAGGCAGTATTAAAAACCTTTAAGTTATTGAACAGTTTGAAGCTAGTTATGAGCCGATTTCGAGATATTAGAGTTCAGATAGAAGGGGTTGGTACAGCACTTGCCTTAATAAGATTATAACTTATGAATATATATGGACCGTAATATACCCGCTTTAAAGAGTTTTGACATGAACCCTTCTTTGAAATTTAATTTATAGCAATTTTGTCGACATACGAAATAAGTTGACGAATTTCATAGAGAAATATCAGCTATATAATGGGCATCCTATGCATACCGGATATGACAAACACGCACAATGTGGATCGACGTCATCAATTGTTTGTACTAAGTAAACTCCTATTTGCAGAATTTTGATTTCAACACCTCTTGAAAAGTATCTGCTTATGGATCAGTTCCAAGAGTAGCAAAGGTTTAAAAAAAATTTGCTTAGCCGATTTCGAGAAATCTGAAGCTCACATTATGGTAGGTGTAACAAAGCCCACTAAGAGATTACCTTTCAGACCATACGTGGACCCTACATTTCACCCCTAAAATGATCCTGACACGGGTCATTCTTTGACAAATTGTACGTAGTGATATATTTGACACTCAAAAGCATCACTGACAGTATTCGTCGAAAGCAATCGGAGAAATATCAGCGTCGTCACAGCTACCGGCAGTATTAAAAACCCTTAAGTAATTGAATAGATTGAAGCCAGACTTTGCGATGACAGAACACATACTTTTGAGTTCAACTCCCGTTTGACAGTTCCTAGTTTGCGATCTGTTCAAATAGGTGTTAGGCTAGTCTTTAGGTAAAAACTCCAATACGAACATCCATCCACTAAGAGGAACAATAACAAAATATTAAGACAGATGCCATGGCAATATATTGACTCTATGGTCATAAACATAGTAATACAAGGAAGCAAACCAACTGAACAAATGATACAATTATTAAATTGTACAATTATTAAAGTTATAAAATGTTAACAGGAACTTAGAGTACTATTAACTGAGTCCAAAATAATTCTACAGTTTTATTTCAGTCCTCGAACGTCCTGGTCTGCCAATAATCCGGATGTATCAAACTAATAATTTTTTAATAATTCACAATAGGCCCAGAATAACATTTTAGTCCTATGAGCACTTTATAATTCCGATGATTAGTCGTAACAAATGTTTGCTCTCTAATAATACATAAACCCACCATCAAATATATTTGCTGTCTGACGTTACAACAAGAACATAAGAAATAACAATGACCAAATTGTCCAGTTCTTTATACTTATATACAAGCATAAGAGGTGAAAGCCCATTTAACTCCTACTAGATACGTCACATTTTGCACATATCCCACATCGTAAAAGAACCCACCTTACCTAACGAATCCAATGGGAAGAAATGTAATTCTTCTAAGAATCCACCTGACCCAATCAGAAAGTGTCCCAAACTTGTCAACAGGTTTTATTATTAATATTATTATTAATGATCGTAAATACATATGCAAACACCTATTATAGATCCCACGCACTTTAGACCCTTAATAATTTACAATAGAATTTTATACCCATGGACAAAAAATAGCCTTTTAGTGTCTTATTTATACATGATCATCACAATTTACAGTCTTCAACAAACATTACGCATAACATACAAATACTCATGTAGCAAGTGTTACAGAATTATAGATATATTTAACATTTGTCAGACTGGAACCGTTGTCGTTAAGGGTCTGTTATGATCAGCATAAGGAGTCTTATGCTTGAAATGCATTGTCTATATAAATTTCTGTTCTGGAATAGTAGAGATAACTAGAATACAAGATGTATGCAGTGGTACAAATTTTATATAGGACTAACTATGCGTCATATGAAGACTTTTACAAAACTATGCTGACAAGACAATCCATTCATTCAGCAATAATATTATTTGTACGATGGTCACTGTGGTGACTATATCTGGTATCCAATCGGCACAATTTTCGTTTAGGATAAACCAGACCTTGTGATCAATATGCATGTAAGTTTCATGGCAATCCTCCATGTAGTTTAAGAGAAGTATAAATAACAATGTAAGCTAACGGACAGACAAAACAGACAATAGACATGAGGTCGTCCCATATGCTCATCTAGTCTATAAACGGTAGAGCTAAAAACCAACATCACCAACAACAACCGTTACTACTACCACTATTACTGCTTCTACAATACTTGCTACTGCCAATACTACTGTTACTGCTGGTACTACTATCAGCGCAATGTTAATCGGTTGACTTTTGAAATTCAAAGCATACCAAATCACTTCAATTCTAAACATTCTGTGCGTAGGCCATATATAACATATTACATCGCTAGTGCTCCTGAAGTTTAATAGCATGCAGGCCACTGGATTTTGTAGTCAGCAAAACATACCTATGGCAAGTGTTTAACGAAACCTTGTGATGGTTTTCAGAATTGTACTTATGTGTTTGTCTCTGTGTCATATTTTGCTAAATAACATTAAAGCACAAAAGTTACATTTAGGACAATCGGCAGCATCAGCATCTTAGATAGAATGTCACCGCATCCATGAAGAAAATAAAAACATAATAATTAGTTATTGGAGGTGAGGATAGAATATTAACGCGTCTAATAGTAATTGGATATTCGGCATACTGGCAAGATGTGACCACACAGAACAAGACAAATGGCCAGGCCAAACTAAAACCTTTCATTCTTAAAAATTAAACTCCGAATAGTTGAGAAACTGGGATACTACCACTACCACAAAGGCACATTTTAAGCGTTCTTCCAACTTTGCAAAATACAGAACATAAAGTGTGCAAACAAACCATCTTCATATCAATTTTCGGTAACGATGCTAAACTGTATGATTGTTGCCATTGAAGCCTACAGTTTGAAGAAGTTGGAAAACTGGAACAGAATTGGGTCAAGGGATTACACAAAAGCAATTATCTGTTGTCACTGTCAATGGTTTATTTGTATTGCTCAAGAGCTATAACTCCTGGCTCCTAACCTGTCAGAATGACGTAGTGGTACCGTTTCCTTATACTGTATCGGCCCAGTGTGCGAAGACGATTTCATAATCAGAGAAGTACTGACGATCCAGTCACCAAAAGGAATTTCTTCTTTTTACCTTCTGAGTATTGAAACCATCTGTTATCGTCGAAAACCTCCGGCATAATAAATTTGGTAAAGGTAACTAGATTTTTATGTTTGGGTGAACATGTTCGCAAGATACCGTAAGTGCAGTACATAATTATCATGGCCCTTAAATTTTAGCTCGACAGCATGATACAAGATCACTTAGATGGACACAGACCGTGTGCAAATGCTAAGTATCGTTTAATGCATAGGAAATATCTTTTTGAAAAACGTGATCTTGGTAGTATCATTTAAAATATTTTTCAGATATACCAGGCACAGTGGTTATGATGACACAAATTCGTTAGAGTTTATTTGCGTTTTCATGCTTAAAACCCAGCACAGGCAAAATCCAAGGTCAAGATCATTGACTTTAAAATCAGTTCTAGAGTACAGCCTAGCAACAATTTATTGGTATGCAACTATACACAAAGTCTGTTCAATTTCACTTCTACATGTACAAGTTACCATATCCACGAACTCAGTTAAGAGTAAAATGCAAGCAACAACTTTTGACTTGACTCATTGAGGTCTAGGTTTTGAACGTTCCTCAGAAACATGAGGATGTTTTGGAGGTCAGATATGCATCATTTTAATTCAGAATCACCAAATTATTGCAAGAAGATGGTTTTGCTTAAGAAAGCTTTGTCTCAATGACATTGTTCATGGAAGAAGAATATACATACGATTTTTCCGAACTGGATATGGTGCCATTTGAAACTAATCATTTCGTTACAATTCGATATGTTCAGATATTGTGAGACAGTAACAATGACAAAATTAACGTCCGTTCCGTAGAAACAGCCTTATGAAGACTTTCAGGATGGCAAGTACTTAAGCCATATTGGAGGTTTAATCATCAACTGTTTAATCCAGAAACAACTACATATTCCAAGAAAGAGAAATATCTTGTGAATACAATGCGGAATGACTATTTAATCTGGATTAGTTTTGAGTACTGTGTAAAATTTAGGAGATCAAATAGGCATCATTTTCATTCAGAACCAAGAACATATACAGAGACGTGTTTATGTGAAAAGCAGGTGTACATATGACCATCCCTTACAAAAGACTACTGATGACAGAATTTTCAGGATGACTACATATTTGGCAGAACAAATTTGTTTTTAATACCAACTAGATATCATTAAAACTATTTTAGTAACAAGATTCATTCGAAGGGATTGATGCTCTGGTAACCCACGGAAATTTACATGAATCAAAGATAATATGATTTCGTAATTACAACTGCTGAGTGTTGAAACGATGTGGTGGCTACATATCATGTAACGTTTTTCTGACGGATTGATTAGTCATCAGAGGAAATTCTCTTGTGAAAACACCATGTTCATGTGCTTTTCTGCTTAGGAAAACTAAGTTAGTTTTCAACTAAATGAATGCTATCTATATTCGATGCCAAAAAAGAAATAATTTTATTTTGAGACAATCTTGACATCTTAAATACTACTGCTTCAAAACTTCCAAGTCGATTTGACCATCCAAGAAAGAGGTTCAGCACGAAAACATAATTGCATCAGATCGTCACCTAGACATCCGAAGAAGTCTTCAGGTGGAAACTTTATTTCGATATGACTTTCCATTTAGGAGGAGTAGGCGATGTTCAAGATGGATATCTTAATGTCTATATCTAAGGCCATATCTCCTACAGTTGCATCCAAAACTAAAATGATATGACATTAGAGTTAGTTGAAGTAACAAAAACAAGATTTCAAGTTGGATGCCAGCGTGGCCACACTAGATGTCATATCGGCACCATTGTTATAAAAGACACACTAGACACCATGTTAAGTCTTTCGGTAAAGAAAACAAAAACATTTGCATCTGACTTCCTGTTGAGAAGGAGTAGCAATAACAAGATTTGCAAGATGGGTGCTGTGGTGTCCATCATTGAATACAGGAAATTAAGATTTTCATTTAGAAAAAACAACAGAGTATGAAACGTCTTCTGGAGAAAACACCATCTTATTGTGACTTTCCGTTCAAGGGGTGATAGCAACACGAATTTCAAGATGGCTGATGTGGCATAGATATTGTTTTTTATATGAGCACCAATTTTATTACGAAAATAGCCTTTTATTCAAAACCCACGTTGATATCATCATCCTGTTACGTCTAGGCTCGTACAAGAGAAACAAAGAAAAGAGTGAAGCCAACAAGATTTGTAAAATTTAATAACTAATTTATTTCCCTCGAAAAACATGGTAAAAATATGAAAAAGGACTTAACGGTTTATGAATCTAATCCAAAATTAATCCTAGAATTAATAAATATAAGTCCTAGCAATATAAAGTCCTAAGTGAATCACAGTTCGAATCCCAACGAAGTTCCAAGATGGAAGGCGATGACATCTTCTATAATGTGATAAGTGTTGATGTGTCAACGGTTCCTTGTTGAATCACCAAAGAATAATAGTCCGGCTTTAGAATTCCGAATAATTTCCAATAAATGCTTTTGTCGAAGAATTCGAATCGGCACAAGTATTTTCCATCGTAAATAAATTATTAATTCCAAAAAATAGAAAAATTCAAACGAAACTGGCAACAACAGAAATACCTTTAAGCTCTGAAGGTATTAATTACGACTGAGAAAAATCTCTATGAAACAAGTAAATTAAGCCTATCTAAAAAGCAAAACAGACCCACGTGTTGGGGTCACGTGATCACTTTATATCGCGGCGTAAAAGACATTACATGTCGATTAATCACGTAGGCCATGGATGGTTTTGATTCTATTGAACGAATCTTACTATAAGATTGGATAAAAAAAAAAGTTTGTTTACAATAAACTCGAAATTTGGCTATGAATCTAGGTTAGGTCACTGATCGATGCAATGTTTCAAGGACTGCTTGTTTATCAGACTAAAAAAAACTGAACTGATTTTTCTGGAAAAATGTCAAATCCAGTGAATAAAGTTATCATTACAATAACATATAATAAAATAAAATAAAATAAATAAATTTAAAACTAACAAAGAAACAATTTAATTACATATACGTAACAATCCATTCAGGTGAAGTAGCGATAACAAGATTTTTTCATAATGGCTGCTCTAGTGTCCATACTGGATGTCTGAGCAACACCATTTTTATCTAGGGTGAACTAATCCTAGAGATAGATGTGTATGTGTAAGGTTTCATGATAATCAGCGAAGTAGTTTAGGAGGAGTAGCAATAACAAATTTATTGCTAACGGACCGACGACAACGGACAATGGACAACGGGCAATCGCATAAACTTCTCTAGTCCATGACCTGTATAGCTTTAAAAGGTTATTGTCTCTAGAATATACATTCAAGAGAAATATCGATATCAAAATTTACAAGAAGTCCAACCATGGCGGATATATTACGAGCAAATAGATACCATAAGAAGTCTTCTTGTGAAACGGCATGTCGATAAAACAATATGTAGTGAAAACAAGATGATCAAGAAGACCATTGTGTCAGCCGTATTGAATATCGCATCGGCAACATTTTCATTTAAAACCAATCCGACACCATAAGTCATGAGAATATATTTAATGTAATGACTGTTTGGCAGAATTATTAAATGACATAAGTAAAATGTAGTATTGCAGGGAATGGTTCATTTTGTCCACAGTTTAGGCACTAATTATTGGTGGCATCTAAGCGATTGTGGTGGGTTGATGCATGGAGTAAATGGAGTGGAAATCCATTCTCTACTAAATGTTAGCGATGGAGGATGGTAGCAAATATTGGGATATGTTCTAATGTGTGAAGACTGTTATTCGCCATTTTTAAAGTTTAGTTTGGAAGCTAATGAAATGAAACTTTTTTATTTGTATATAGATAGTATCTAGTGTAAAAGACCAATAAAATTTTGCATTTTGAAGATCATAGATTAAATTTGTCTTTCTTCTCTCGATTTTCTGACTCATCAAGGTATTCGTTTACTTGTTGTAGCTTCTACATGTTTTAATTACAATAATTTAATTTTATCGCTAAAATAAAAAGAAAAACAACAGCTGCTGTAACTGGTAAATTGTTCTTCTACAAGTGTTGTTAAAATCCTACCATATCTCATTGTGAAAGAATAAACGTCGTAGCAGTTTGAACCATCTCCCAATTCCACTAACTGAGATGGAATTTGCACGGATTAAGTGTTACGAAATATCAAGTTAGTGCCCCCTTCTAGTGAAAAGGAAGTAGATAAATATTTTATTCATTTTGAAAAAGTTACTGAAAATTTGAAATGGCCAAGGGAGTTTTGGACTCAATTATTACAAAGTGTACTTTATGGCAAGGCCCGAGATATCTATACATCCCTGTCAGTACGGCAAAGTTTTGAATATGATTTGGGTAAGGAATGCATCTTGAAGGGTTATCCGTTAGTCCCTGAGGCTTATCGGCAACAATTCAGAAACTATAAAAGAGACGCTGGATAAACTTATATTGAATTTGCAAGAGAGAAAGAGCCGTTTTTTAAGAGATAGTGCTTAGCCAAGAAAGTTGAACATGATTATGATAGTCTTCAACAACTTGTGTTACTTGAAGAGTTCAAAAACTGTGTTCTTAATGATATTAAGAATCATCTTGAAGAGCATCAAATCGAAACCTTGGAAAATGCTGCTCTTGTTGCAGATGAGTATTCGTTAACTCATAAATTTCCTGTTGTAGGCAAATCATTCACTCAACAGTCTACTGGTAGAGAAGCATTTCAGCCCAATACCACTCCTCCTAAAACTCAATCTGGCACAATTTCTAAAAATCAAGCTTCTGATAAACTTGATTCAAAATTCTTGTCTATTCCTACGTGTGCCTATTGCAAGAAAAAAGGACACGTCATTTCTGATTGCTTCAAATTTTTTAAATATAGGCATCAGAATCAAGATAGAGCTATCCCAAATGCTCTTATTTATAAGAGGTCAATGTCACGGTCATGTATTGAAAACAATACATTTGTTGGGTTTGATAAACCCCAGTCTGCTTTATTTATGGGGAATTTTGAACCATTCATGTCGAATGGTTCTATACCACCCTTGGATGATTTCTCCAATCCTATCCCTATTAAAATTTTAAGGGATACAAGAGCTTCTCCTGGTCTTTTGGTGTCAGGAATTTTGCCTTCTGATAAGAAGTCCTGTTCTAATGAGAGTGTTCCCATTCAGGGAGTAGAGTGCGGCTTTGTTAATGTTCCTCTCCATTCTGTTAATTTGTCATCAGACTTAGTTTCAGGACCTTTGACAGTCGGTATAGTGTCTACTTTACCCGTTGAGGGCATTCATTTGTTGCTAGGCAACGACCTAGCTGGAGATAAGGTTGTGGTTAATCCACTTGTAACTGACAAGCCTTCTTTGGATCAGAAAGTTGGTCTTATTGAAAAAGAAATCCCTGATTTATAGCCAGCTTGTGCAGTCACCAGAGGTATGGCAAAGAAAGCTCTTGAGAATGATTTTGATAAGGAATGTATTCCTTTAGCTGACACATATATTGGTCAGGTTTTTGATGAGGTCACTTTCACTTCTAATTTGGATCAATCAAAAGATATTGATCATAGTGATCCTCTTTTTACTACTCATTCTCTTTTATCAAATCAGGGTAACAAACGACAATCACTTGTTGTCGAACAGGAAAAAGATCCTGAGATCTCCTGTTTGTTTCAGAGGGTCATTAGTGAAACAGAAGCCACGGAAGTATCTGTCTGTTACTTTCTTAAAAATGGAATTCTTGTGAGAAAATGGAGACCTCCCTAGGTACCTGCTAGTGACGAATGGTCAGTGAACTATCAGATTGTGGTTCCAAACTCTTACATACAGGAAATACTTAGTTTGGCCCATGAAACTCCTCTGGCTGGTCATTTAGGGATAAATGAAACCTATCACAAGATCTTGACTCACTTTTATTGCCTAAAAATCAAAAGTGACGTTTGTAAGTTCTGTAGATCTTGTCATACTACTCAAATGGTAGGAAAACCCAATCAGAAGATACCTAAGGCTCATCTGCAGCCTATTTGTTTTGTTTAGTGATTACAACCCCCTTACTTTCATCATCAGGATGAAAAATAAAAATCAAAGACTATTATGGTGGAATTTATTTTTGCAGAAGAACAATTTTGACATCTGGCACATCAAAGGAAAATACGATTTAATTGCAGACCATGTAATTTAATTACTTGTGTGTTAAAATTTGAATTCTTTTTATTTCATTTTTGTATTATTATATTATATTATTATAATGATTTTCACCGGATCAGATAATTTTGAAAGAAACATCGTGTTTATTTAGAACGTAAATATGACTCTCGGCTTTCGTAAGCATTTTTTTAGATTGCCGGCTTGATAAACATCCGACGTAAACGATTGGTTGTGGCCAAGGTCATTTTCCAAGCATATGTGATTACATCGTGTACTGCGATTGTTAGATGATGAAATAGCCACGAGTTCTTCGTGCGCGTGCTTGAAATGACGTCTTAGTTCGCTTTAAAAACACTTAGGTCCCTTTGAAATTGTCAGTGTCGTTTTTATGTCTTGAAGACCAATGTATATTTTTCTTGTGCTGGAAAGAGTTTATTTTTCTTTACATCTGTAGAGCTCGAGATGTGTCTTGTTATAGATGACAGCTATAGGAGTTCATCTACTTGTTAAATAATAATTTATTCCCTGGAGAACTACACAAGTGGTTTAGGACAAAGACATTCAGTGAAATTCATTCTAAATTGGAACAATACAGTACAAATTGTGGTTCAACGTGAAATTCTGGACATCTGTGTAAAAACTTCATCTGACGTCATCATCTTCCATCTTGTAACCAACTTGAGACTCAAATTAGATACAGTTAGAACTGTTTATTGATAACCCTTATATATTTTCACAATTCTAGGATAAATGTTTGGATTTTCTTCACAAACCGTAAATCCTATTTCATATTTTCAGCTTTCCACCGTGTTTTCTAGGGAAATAAATTATTTTTGTTAAAACTTACAAAGCTTGTTGTCTCCATTCTTTTCTTTTGTTACTTTAAACGAGCCGATACGTAACAAAAGAGTTTTGCGTGCAATTTTTATTTTTTTTGTGTAAGTTTGGACGACATAAATTTGGTTTAAGAGTTTTCATAGTAATATGGAAGTGTAACAGTAACCTGTACATTAGGTCTCATCTCAGTCACGATGAAGAACATTTCCACTCTATCCAGTTAAATGCATACTACTCAATTGGCTAAAATGAACCTAGAATCTGGGTCCATGCATCTGTATACTGTCGCAAACACCATGTCCAACTGAAGTTACTAAAATACCATAGGATACAGCGTCTCATTTGAGTCTGAGACCTTCAATAACATATGTATGTAGCTTCCTAAAGTATACTAAACATGCTGATTATCGAACTTTTGTCAATCTTACTATGTTTGTAATCCTTTTACACATTATGTAAAAGTGTCACATAAAACGTCATTTAGATGCGAAACGGGGTGGCAGGATAACACATTGTTATTATTCTATGGTTATAAATTAAGTAATAGAAAGAAGAAAAACCAATAAAGTTGGTAAAACTTAACAAATAATTTACTTGCCAAAGTTATAATAAAAATCTAGAGGAACTTTATTTTGAAGTCATTCCAAAATAATCTTGAAAAGATCTATTGAAGTCCAAAATAATGAAAAGTTCACTATAAATTTCGGAACCGGAAATATACTGGTTCGCAAAGAATAGTGACGTTGTCAAAATGGCTATGTCCAGAACTCCTTTGAATAATTCTCAATAGTTCTATAATAATATTATAGTACAATGAGCACATTCTGTCTGAAATGGACAATACAAAAATATGCTCTTCCTCTCAAATGATATCTGACAACAACATAAAATATGTGTACCGAATTGATGTTACAACAAGAACTCAATACGAATGGCTAAAAAATAAAGAATCCCTCTGAGTGCGCATTTCTCTCCTTCAATGTGAATATCATACACATTCAAAAGTCTCTTACGACTATATGTCACAATATACCCCAAGGTGACAGACCTTACTACTCAGTCTAACATATCAAAATACTATTCGTGTGACCGAACCATTCTAATTGAAATTAAGTTAATTCTTCTAAGATACCATCTGACCGATCTCTCCTTTGGGAACAAGGCCGAATCTCGTAAATATATGTATTAATAATTTTATTATTGGTAACTGTCATCACATACATAAGCATTTATTTCCAGTCCCAATGAAATTTTACGTGCTTTAATATCTTAAAATAGGACCTATGCACCTACGAAATCCAGCTATAGATAATAAATGCAATTTAAGGCCATAAATGCGAATCATAAATGTAAACAAAATCATATACCAGGAATT
Organism: Megalonaias nervosa; assembly: GCA_016617855.1. Taxonomy (NCBI): domain Eukaryota; kingdom Metazoa; phylum Mollusca; class Bivalvia; order Unionida; family Unionidae; genus Megalonaias; species Megalonaias nervosa. The sequence continues at coordinate 35,288 of JAECUM010045962.1, forward strand.
ACAATATATAGATATATAAATATAAATCTTCCCCCATAAGGAAAAGAAAGATTTATGCAATAAAGATTTCTTTTTCCATATTAATTAATGACACAAATTATAATAATGAAATTACAAAGAAAGATGTATAATGAATATCCAAAAATAAATGCAAATAAAACAATATAGAAATGCATCTGTGATTAAGTCCTATTTTCCCTTGATGTGCCAAATGTCAATATGGCATTCTTGCAGAATTAATATACACTTGAAAGTGTTGTAAAGCCGCAATTTAAGCCAAACACTCCTTTTCAGTAGTAAAATAAGTTCTCTGGTGCTTGTTTAATTTTTTAGAGAAACAGCACCCTGGATGATAAAAGCCATTTTTATCTTCCTGAATTAATAAGCCACCAACCCCTACATCACTTGCATTAACAGACATTTTATACAGAGAAAATCAGAAACTGAAAGAACTATTGCACTTTTAAGTGTGGTCTTTGATTTAGTGAACGCTTTCTGCCATTTATTAGATCATTCAGATGTGGTCTTCTTACTCAATAAATTCATCACGGGCTCAGCAATTATGGAACAAACTTTCCGATAATATCCAGCCATACCCAAAAATTGCATTAATTGCTTTTTACTGATACGGGATCTAGAGATTGCTTTAACCTTACCTTGAACGGGATTAACTTGAGCATGTCCAACAATACACTTTTTCAACAAATAGTAATGTACCTTATAGCAATGCGTTAGAATGCGTTTTGTAGTGAGCTACGATGAATACTCTTAAACTTATGCTCTTTTCAATCGTTGTGAATATATATATATATATATATATATATATATATATATATATATATATATATATATATAGCGAACAGAATTGACAGGTGTAAACTCACCAGACAGTCGTTTTAAGCAAAGATGTAAACACATTTTTATTAATTTTTCCTGCGTATCTGACCATCTTGTACATGGTTACCTAGTTTACAAACTTTTACAAGCATTAAAACTACATTTGTACTCAGTAAATGCGCAACTTTATTGGTAGATAAAATATTGGACATTCTCTCAACTGTAAGCGTCAATTTACATTAATTTATATCAAACTCAAATTATCGAAGAAACTGTACTGACAATGCGTATTTAACTATCGTATAGGAATTGTATAAAACTGACACGGTCTTTCCTACAAGGAATGAAACAACATCTAGCAATCGTTCTGCATTTTCGGAGGGAGAAATATAATAAAAGAAATTATTCTGAAAGGCCAACTTCAGTCTTTTCTTCGCATGAAATTGAATGCACTAATATTATTATTAAAGTCCTACAATGATAATCCGAAATAATCCTTGCACCAAAATGGTCAGGGTTACACGTTATTTAGTGCGATAACAAAAGCAGTTAGTTGGTAAAACAAAAAATGAACATCAATCGTAACTAAGTTTACTGCTTATCGCAGTCGGCGTACACATATATGACGGTTTGTTAGGAGAAATGACACCGAGCAAAGAGATGGTTTGAAATATTGTTTGCAATTAAGAAAAACTTTCAAATCAACCAATAAATAAGAAACATTTCTAAACATAAAACAATATTGCCCAAGTAAATGATGAGTTTTAAATCCCTTACCCACCCCTCACCAAAACAATCAAAATGCCTATATCATCAGACTAAAATATATCATAATATTACAAATCAAACAACAAAGATTGTAATCATGTCAAAACATACAACGGCATAAAACAGGATGAGTTTTGTGGCTACGCTATGCAATTAAAAAATAAACGAGAAAAAAAGCAAATAAGGTGAAACAATGCACCTATGACATTATATGCGCAGATGACATCTTGTAGTCACATCTGGGGAAGACTCCTGTTTTCCTAACAGGCAGTGTCAACGTTTGACCGCTATATTTCTCCGGTATGGAAGGGATGGGGTGGGTGTGATATGACTCACCATTCCTGCTGTTCGGAACACGGGTCCAAATCCATGCCATCAAACAACAGGGGTCTCTTTGGGATATCATGAGGTATAAACTAGTTCTGGGCCGGACCTATCGCTTATCCAGCAGTCAATGTCAAACCACCTTCCAGCAGTCAACGTCAATCATCATTACTAAGCAGAGGAGAGTGGATAACCTCTTTGTGGATGGGTTACACGATTGCCCTGAATATACTATACCAAAACCTTACGGAAAACCTTTGTGCATCAACTGATGTAAGTCATATCTCGAGAGAAAAAAAAACATACAGAGCCTGTTTTCAAGGAGATCCGGATTAGAGAATATGCTATTGGTCCGAAAAGTAGTCCCTAGCGCGTGGACAACTTGACAGAGATGACTGGTATGAGATGACTGGACTGAGACAAGAAAAGTAAGGTTAGCAAAACAGCTAGATTCCTCTGTCGCATGGGTGAGAAATATACCATCTCAATCACTTAGCAATTCAAAATGATAAACAAAAAATAATAAAAAGCTAGAATTGATATGAAATGTTATAAACATTTATTAAAGACCCAATTTATATCTCTACCAATGTATGCCCAACAAAAACAATGCCCTACTT
>JAECUM010045963.1:0-24500 GCA_016617855.1 Megalonaias nervosa
AAAAATTCTTGTGTAACCACTTGTATGAGACCTTGAATATCTTGTCATGATCAAATAGTAGATTTGTATAATGGTTAGCCATTTGTTTTCAAAGTAAAAGAATAAAACAATTCACTGATATTTGCCTCCATGTACGTGTCCTATGGAAGTACAGCCTCCCCCCCCCCCGTAACATGCTTAGCTATAATGCAATTCCGTATATAATGGAGTGAATACTGTTTATTCTATTTGATTAGTACCTTTTGTGAACAAATGTATTTGTTTCGTACATCATTGGATTTTAAATGGAATGCATCCATGTGTGTAAGTTCATCATTTTTTCTATTATTCTGTGCTCTGGAATGGCTAAAAGTGTGCTGCACATAGTGTGGTGTCACTCAGCTGCTGATTATCATATGCAATTTATATTTTTAACTGACAATGAGATATTTTAGTGATTAAAAAACCTTGACTACTCATTGCTCTTTTTACAAATGTTCATTTATTTAATTGCAGCTTGGGTGTAGAAGTGGTAAATATGTGATTGTGATGTCCTAATTAAAAGGGAATGAAGGTTTTAATGTCAGGCAGCATTGACCTGAAGAGCAATCTGTCATGCTTTTTGCAAGTGATTACAACATTTTAATCACTTTAAACTTGATGCAGCAGTATATAGAAATTATAACTGGCAAGTATATTTATTAAAATGAGGCATTTATATCATTGTTGTTAATCATACGTACAGCAATATGGGTCGAAAGAAGCAATCTTAATCTTGGTAATCTCTGTAACAATAATTAACAGTCATGTTATTAAAATTTTCAGGTTTTCCATCAGTTGGAAAGTCCACCCTTCTAAGTAATCTGGCAGGCGTGTATTCCGAAGTTGCTGCCTACGAGTTCACAACACTGACCACTGTACCAGGTGTTATCCGATACAAGGGAGCAAAAATTCAGGTCAGGAAGGCTTTTCTTTAAATTAATCAACATGCTTTGTATATTTAGAGTGAATAATTTTCATGCTTTAGGCTTGGAGAAATGCCTTATCCCTGTGGATATTGGTTGCATGAAAGACTAAAATGTTTTAAAATAAATAAAAAAATAACTCACAGCTTTTAAAAAGTAATCCTGATAAAGTAGTCCAGAAATTATCAACCAGGAAAAATCAAATTGTTTAACAGCATAGCATTTGATGGCATTTTTCATACTATAGGGTGCTTGATATCTACATTGCTGAAATTTGAAAGTGTAAATATTGGAGTGTTTGGCAGATATTTGTGCATATTAGATGCATTCATGAACCACTTCCTTTGGTGAATTATCTTGGTATTTTATGTTGGTCATTAACTTTGAAGTTACTTGACTTTCATTCATTTGTAGCCAAAATGAAATCACTGCCAACCATAAGTCTGAAATGTTGACAGTGGTCATGATGTCAGATGCATTTATTTCTCTGCTTATTGAATGACAGTTTAGCTTACATTAACTCTGAAGTGATTTTTTAAACAATCCTGTAAAAATGTAAAAAATAGTGTAACTGGGTAAATCATAATAAAGATTTTTGTATTCCTCATTACTAATGTAAATAGGGCACATGATGTTACTATTTTCTGTCACTACTTAAGTTTTGAACGGTGGTAATTTTTGTTACATAGCACATTTCTAGTTTGCATATATGGTGCCCAAGTTTCTCCAGATTTGTGTTTTCCAAAGTGTCAAGATTTCAAATGGTTACATCTTTGTAATTTTTCTTTGTTTGATTTAAAATAGAATTTCATTCACAATCAGAACCTGGATCATGGTTCGAGATTAATGGTCTTTAACCCTTTACCTCATGTAAGCACCTTTGGACACCTCTACCCAATTCACATGGAAGCAAGTTTTTATGCCTCTACACCATTCTCATGGAAGTGCATTTGGACGCCTGCTGTAAACATCAGCAATTTTTAGCTAATTTTCATTGCACCCACCCCCCATTAGATACTACATTCATTGATATGAATGACCATTATGTTAGATCACGTGGTCCCTGTTTAAGATAGCCATAATCTACTATTTAAAGTAACTGGGTCAGATTTTCCACTCTCCAAAATGGAGGCTGCAGATTTTGTTCAGTACTTTCATGATTAGAATCACAACTATAAAAGCTTTCATAACAGAGGTAAATGCTCTGATGTTGATGTAGGCATCACTGAGTTTTTATAATTTATCAGATTCAGGTGATTTAGTGATGTATTATGTAGACAAAGAATTGGTACATTTTGAGTATAAGAAATGGCAGCTATAGTTGGTCACACGGTTTCACTGGCTTGAGGGTGAATGAGTTCTCTCAAGATTTTAAAGCACATAAAATATTCTTCAGTGAAAAATAATTATACAGCTATAATGATCAGATTTTACTCTTAAATCTTTCTGTACATAATAGATGTTTACCAGAAATGTGAAATGGTGAAAATTGATGTTGAATGTAACACATACTACACTGCTGTAACAGTTGACTGGCAGGCCTATCTGTATGGAGTCTTATAGTTAACAGTTCTATTTATAGCACACTGCATTGTGTAACTTTGCAACATGTATATCAACTGCCCACAAAACCATACACTCTTTGAGGTAAAGGGTTAATTGTATTATTGACTGCAGCTTTGAAAGTTACCTCTCTTTTGGGGAGCTGCAGTGGCTCAGTGGTTAGTGTGCTGAACTCGTGACTGAAAGGGTATGGGTTCGAATCCTAGCATTGGACCACCCTGGGACAGCTACAGTGGTGTGTCCTTGGGTAAAGCACTTTACTCCAATTACCTTGGCACTAAATAACCTACTTGTGTTGATGTGCTGTAAAGCACTCTTTGGTTGTTTATACATTTATCTTTGCGCTCTTGATAGAAGTTTTGAACAGGTGAAAAAATGTGACAAAATTTTTAAAGTGTAGAACTTATTAAATCCTGGCTGAATGTATAGCTGCCAACCCTCACAATTTTGGCATGAATTTCACAACTTTTTACAGCGATTCATGGAGTCACGCTGCATGCCAAAAAATCATGAATTCCCCAGTTCTCAATTATTATAAATTTTCCCGTTTAGTGCTAGTCATGATATTGGCAGTTGCCAAAACGGTCCAGTACTACTAGTCGTGCATTAGTAGAACTTTAGCCGATTCGTACAGTAGGCCTGGTAGCACGCAGTTTAGTGTATTTTAATCTATATATATATATCTATAAGAGTAGTTTTACAAATGCTTTTGAAAGAAACCGGAGCCTAGCCGAAAATTTTCTCTATGTGTGCACTGCCAACACTGATTTGAATTAATGTACGGCATTGCATCTTGAAAACGTCTTCACCACCAAGGAAAAAAGAAATGTATTGCACAAAAAGTGAAGTTTAGTTTGGAATATACCAAAAATTGGCTGTACATTCAGCCATCAAATACCGATATAGATCATGCTTTTTGCACTCAGTGTGCAACAAATTTTAGCACTGGGCATGGTGTCAGGGTTCATGTGAGGAAGCACATTGGTAGCAAAAAGCACATAGAGGTTGGGACACTACATGGAGACAACTTTTTGAGTGTTAGATTTTTTTTAGATTGAAAGATCAGCATATGTCATAATTTGCTTGAGTTCACAGTTTTCTGCGCATTCGCCAACACCACCAATTGTTCACCGTTCAACGTTTCATCTTCTGGATTAAAACCATTTCATAATTAAGCTACACTGCAGTTAAAATGTGTTCACCACCAAGGAAAAAGATTAGTATTCCACAAAATGAGAAGTATAGATTGGAGTACACCAAAATTTGGCCTGGCATTCAGCCATCAAACATCGATGTACATTATGCTTTTTGCACAGTAGTGTGCCGCGAATTTTACAGTTGGGGATGTGCACAAGGGCTGGTATTGTTGCTTACAATTTACCTGTCATACATGTACCATGTAGTAATATTATTATATAGTACATATATGACAGATAAATTGTAAGCAATGATACAAGCCCCAGTGGACATGTGACAGAACGATGTGGAAAAGCACACTGCTATATCACCCCCCCCCCCCAGCAGATTTCCGCTTTGGAGTACTTTAAGCCACCTACTCAAGTCCTGCATGCTACCAGTACTGAAGCATTGTTTGTGAGCTTTCTTGTTGAACATAACCTGTCTTTCTTAGTTGGAGATCAGCAACAGTGACAGTGAAAGATTATTTCCTATTGTGAGGAAAAATAAGACAAACTTTAGTGCCTCTTTAGGTACTGAAAATTTGCAACAATTTTAGTCATCAAGATTAACCAGCAGGCAAGAAGCCTGAACTGTTTTGAAAACAAATTTACCATAGCCTGATTGAGGAAGTTCAAGACTGCCACAGCACCATATTGTGACAAATAGCGTGAAGTTTGTGTATATCAGTAAATTTGGCTGCAAATAAAGTAGTACATGTGTAATCACTGTAAATAATATGTTTTATTTTTATTTTGGGATTTTTGTATAATGCAGTACTGACCATCGAAGTGGATGGAGTTAGTGTCATAATATAATTTTTCACTGATTGCATTCAAAATTCACTAATTTTTATCCCACTTTTCACTAATTGCAAGTCTGGAGGGTTGGCAGCTCTGCTGAATGCTTTGACTATGTGTCTAGTAAAATTTGGTAGTTTGTTTTGCTTCTTGCATGTTTCTGTACTGGTGTGTTCATATTGCATATGAAGGTGCCGTTTCAAATGCTAGATTAAGTAAAATGTAGGCAAAATTGATTCAGCCAATTTTGAATTTAGGTCCATTGGAGTGTTTTCAGGGAGGAATGCATGTGCCATATTTTATACACCTATTGTAACTTTCATTGTAGATAAATCTCAAGATTAAAAGTATGTCACACATATCAAAAGCAGATCACTATGACCTACGTTCCAGGTTTCATTCAAAATTACTTGAAAATCACTTTGTGGCTGTGATTTCAATATCATATTTATGTCAGCAGGTGATGTGGAAGAGGCATATAGTGTTAACTTTGTAAGGCTGTCCATCCATGATACATTTTTGATAAATTTTACATTTAGGACAGTTTCTTAAGTAAAGCAGGCTGGTATGTAGATGCATCATGATAAGTACAACTCCAGTGTACCAAAAGTAGACCACTGTGACCTAGATATTAAATTATGCATAGGTCAGTTTATTAGGTATTTTCAGTCCTTGAGTTCAGGGGTATATAGCTTCATCATCATCATCATCATCATCATCATCATCATCATCATCAATTTTTTAACCCAAGAGGTTGTTGGGGCACCACAGTTGACTTTGCAACCAATTTTCTCCATCTTTCTCAGTTCTCTACTGCCCTTTGGGAATCTCCAAATCCCATGCCCGTTCACTCCTTAATCAGTTAATGTTGTCATCCCACCTCTTTTTCCGTCTGCCTCTTCTTCTGCACCCTCGCACTGTGCCTTGCAAGATTGTTTTTGCCAGTCCAGATGATCTTGAGACATGACTGTACCACTTGTTCATCTTGGTGAATCCAACTCCATTGTACTCAAAGTTTGTTATTGTGACCTACATTTCATGCTTGCATAACTTTGTTTAAGTTCAGTGATTAGCTTAGTTTCTCAGGTATTATTGGCCACAGCAACTTGATATCTAGATGCATCTTGTTGAAAACAACACCATCTGACTCCAAGTTAGTCAAGACCTAAATTTCACATTTCAGTGACTTTGGGTTTGTGCACATTTAACTGTAAGGTCATACAAAACATGCCTGGCATTTAGGTTCTGGGAATAAATTTTTAGTTACCTGTCAGTATTGAAGTCTCAAGCTAGGTGCAGCTGTTGATGAACATGTTATTCACACCCAAACTGCAGTGGCATATTTGTCCAAGTTTATTCAGCAATGCTTAAAAAATGCCGACCAATGCCATGTAGAAGTGGCGTATCATCATATCAGTCAACCTTCAAGACAGTGAGCGTTGAGGGTGTAGGGAGTTGATTTGAGGCTCAAGAAGTGTTTTCTGGTCCAATGTGGGTTGGTGCATATGACATAAATAAGTGATATTGCACAGCTGGGAATAAGTTATATACCCATATTAAGCCTTAAGAAAATAACTGGAAAATTATGTTTTGAATAAAAGAAAATCAAGAATTTAATATGCTTCCAAACAAAAACAGCTGGCAGAGATAGCATTGTCATATATCTTCACCACATACACATGCACCACACAGAATCACCACCATGCAGATATTAAATAAGAAGTACAAAGTTTCTACCTTTAAAATCCATTGGACAGTGGAATACAGTATTAACAATAGAGGGTTTGTAGGTGCTGCAGGTGTCATTCAGAAAAGTGACATGTTTAAATAACCACTGGCAAATCAAGTCACAAGAGCTAAGTGCTTTTCTGTTGCAGAGCACAACCTGTCAGTGATTGTTAAGCATGTTAGTCACTTTTGGGATCTGACTTTCAAGCCATCAGACCTGCCCTGTGAGTTTTGCAACTCAACGTTGAGGGTCTCTCAGCAGCCAAATGAACCATCATCAGCACTACAGCCCACTGTCATAATGTTGATATAATCTGTTGGCAGGAGACTCACATAGCAGACAAGGTAGCACGATGATACACCATTGGAGGCTTTGACCTTATTTCATCAACACCTGACTCCAAATTCAGCCGTGCTACATATGCACGCAGTGACATTACTGATGCCTCTCCAGTTTCCTCTACCAGATTCTGTGGTGTGGTCTGGGTTCGAGGGTACAAGATTGCTAATGTCTACAAACCGCCCAGTGTCCACTGGGACAACAATATGCTTCCAAATCTTGAACACCTAGCTATCTATATTGGTGACTTCAATAGTCATTACCCTGACTGGTGCTACTCACACTTGGATGAAGAAGGGAACACTTGGTAGAGTGGCAAATGAACAATTACCTCCTTCTGACCCACGACTCAAGCAATGTGGGACCTTTCATTCTGAAGATGGCGAAAGTACTACTCACCGGACCTCTGCTGGGTCAGCTCCATTAGTGACCATCCTCAGCCAGTAAGCCAAACTGTTCTAGTCAACTTCCCATACAGTCAGCAAAAACCAATAATTATCCATACTGGACTTCAGCTGCCATCTATACACAGCTCTTCTAGCCACTTATTACAAGTGGCAAAAGCATCCCTGGAGAAACAGTACTGATGTCAAGTACGAGATGAGTGGCGACTATATTGCTGTCAGAAGTCAGATGAACTAGATCGAAATACTCCAGAGGCATTTACAACAACAGAACTTAAAGCGGTACTGTGCAGCATCAAATCAGGCAAAGCAGCAGGATATGACAACATTTTGCCTGAGTTCCTGAAGCATTTTGGCCCAAAGGCAAAGGAATGGCTTGCTGCTTTTTACATCCAGGTTGTTAAGGAAAAGTGCATGCCGACTTTGTGGCACCAGGCAAAAATTATTGAGATCCCAAAGCCTGGCAAAAATTCCCACAATGCGACAAGTTATCGGCTGATCTCCTTGCTTTCAGTCTGTTTTAAGGCACTGGAACGCCAGATTCTCCATAGAATTGGTCCTGACTTGGAAGTATCATAACTATTGAGCAGGCAGGCTTCAGGCATGGCCGCAGCACTTGTGATCAAGTCCTTGCCCGGACTACATTTGTTGAAAATGGGTTTCAGAGGAACCTGAAAACTGGAGTTGTTTTTCTTGATATAACAGTGGCATATGACATGGTCTGGCATGCAGGGCTGCTGTTGAAAATTTCCAGAGTATTGCCACGCTGCATAGTTAAGACTGTTGAACTGTTTCGTCACAGGAGGCACTTTAGAGTGCACATCTGTTATTCGACAGCCGAGTATTGCACTCCTGTCAGGAATTGATCATCCCACACTAAGTTAGTTGATGTCCAGCTCAACACAACAATGTACATAATCTCTGGAACACTACATCATACTCCTTTACCATAGCTGCTGGTACACAGCAACATTCCTCCTCCACATCTGCATCGCCAGGAAGCAACCACAAAAGTGTTGGCTAAGGTCTTTGCTAGCAAGAAACTTCCACTGTACATGGACATCACCTCACATCCAGCTGTCCGTTTGACTTCGAGATGCCCAATCTGGTTAGTTTTGTTGCCGGAGAATATGACGGCTATTTCGGAATGGAGCGTCGAGTGGTCTTCAACAGATGTTGTAAACCACTCCCTCATTGCTGAGCCATCTGTCTGCCCTCCTGGTTTCAACCTTCCACATCATCTGTTGACCACACTGAACTGCTTTTGGACAGGACAGGGTCATTGTGCGGTCAACTTTGTCCAATGGAGCCAGGCCACTAACTCTTCCTGTTGCTGTGGAGCTCTTCAGACCATGTCACACATTGTGAACAACTGTCCACTGACAAAGTTCCCTGGTGGACTGCAGGCTCTGCATTTTGCTGATGATGACATTGTTAAATGGCTGAGCATGCACTGCACATGATAATAATAATAATAACTTCTGGGATAGATACCTGAAGTCCTGCATTTTCCTTGATGCACAGTGTTTATACCGTGTTGACAAATGTCATATACTCCAGAATGACTGATGTTGATATGATGTTTGCAGCATGTGTAAAAGTGTAAAATGCTGCCTGTTACTGCTGTGTTTTGCAAATTCAAACTCTTCAACATGAAAGCTATTTTTGATATAGTTAATTTTTTTTTCACAGATGGATCATCCTTCTTTGAATCACAGCTGCCATTCAACAACATTTTACCCTTAAAAATGAAATACTCATCCACATGCTCCTTACTGTCCATTTTACTGAAATGATCACATTTTGCAAAATATGTACGCACTCAAATCCAACTTGAACTAGCCAATAATCTTTCATACATGTACAGATGGCTTGAACAGTCTCATTGAAGGCATGAAAGTGTATAACATTTGTTTCTTCAATACACATCTCAGATTTTACTGACTTCATTCAAATTGGGTTGTTCCACTTTGTGTACTTTACCTACACAAATTAGCCTAATGTGCTCTTCCACTGCAATACTTATGACTTTGCAAACACAAACTCACTCTAACTATTGCCAGTTATTATGTAGTCTCTGGGATAGTGGCTGTTCATCTCTGACCACCTTTGCTGATGGTTTTCCATGAGCATTAAGTGTGAAACTATTACAAATTGAGACTGTTAACTGTTTAAACTGGTTATGAAGGTTATGGGCTTATATCAAGCTAACAAGAAAGATCCCTCTATCTCTTTTTTTCTTAAAAATTTTGGGAAAATATGTTTCTGTTGTACAGCTGTGCTGTGTATATCTATATGTTATGTATTCATGTTCATAGCTTTTAAGGGTTATTTAGTTAATAACTTTCTAAATACTAATTTTCCCCAATGATCGTAAGTTCACACTTTAAAGATAAGTCGTTCACATATAGCACATAAATTCATTCATTAAGTTTCAACATTTATATGTACTATAATTCAAGTAAACATCATGTGACTTGATTTTAGGATTGACTTTTGAACGGCCAGGCTGACCTAATTTCTGATTAGTCAGTATTAAAAACAGCTAATCTGTTTACAGTTGAGATAATAAGTACATAAGAGACTTATTATAGAGAATTAGGCATTCTTAGTAGTAAACACCAGTCTTGGAAGTTATTCAGTCATGTTGAGAAGATTCATTTATTTTATTTAATCATTCATTGGATTTATAGTGCTTGAATTATCCAGATTAATTGGAATAGTAGGTGTCACAGAATTACTGTGAATTCATTTGCAGATTCTTTGGATATTTGATAGCTCTTAAAGAACTATGTGAATTCATTTAAAGACATTTTGGGATTAATTCAGTTTGATTCTTTAGTACTGTTGGTACACCATTACATCACTGAACATTTGAATACCTTTGGAACTCATTCAGATTACTTGATACTTTTAGAATTGATAGAACATTTAGGACTATTTTGAATTTCTTTCACCATACTGTAAGTTATTTTTACTCTTTTCATATTGTATTTTAGGAAAATAAAAATATATTTTGAATATTACAAAAACTTGTTAGTTTTCAGTCTTTTTTGTTACTTATTTTAAGAACACAGAGTTGTAATAATTGTCAGTGGGTTCGATAGTCAAAAGCGTATTTCATGTGACACCTGTTGATATGACAGGTATGTATATCTTATCATTGTTCTACTCACCAATAACTCCAGTTCTATAAAAGTTCACTTATCCAGTTCAGTTCATAAACTCAGCTTTTAAAGTTAGGTTTTTAATGGCACAGTGACACAAGTCGGTTATTAATGCCAAGGCAGTTGGTCTAAAATGCCTTCCCCAGCAATCCACCATGGTAGTTGACCTGGGCTGGTATGATTTGAATCTGTACGCTTTTGATCGTGAGTCCAACATGCTAAGGAATAAGCCATCACAGCTCCAGCCTCCATTAATCACCTCTTACAACATGCAGGAGGTCATGGCAGGCCTACTCTTTATTCCAGGGCTGCCAGATGGTAACTTGATAAGTGTTGTGGATAGCAGTAATCCCATTAGATTTTTCGTGCACTGAGTAATCATATGAATGCTTAAGTGATAGTTTTGATCACATTTATTAAATACTATGAACATGCTAAAATGGCCAACAGTATTCCAGTCTTTTTTCATCACACAGAGTGCCTTTCAAATCAATGCAGATTGAAGTGGAAAGTTAATGTGTTTTTAATTTATGTCTGAGTGGGCTATTAATCAAATTAATTTGTTCCTTTCAAAATAACTTCAAATCTCTTTCCTTCTCACAGCTTTTAGATCTTCCAGGGATTATTGAGGGTGCCAAGGATGGTAAAGGAAGAGGGAAGCAAGTAATTGCAGGTATGGTTCAGATGGGCATAGGCAAAAATCCTTTGCAAGACTTGTGGCTGCAGATTTTATATGTTTATTAAATAAGAGTTATTACCACAGACCAACATAGGATTGCAGACTTAGGGAGATAACTAACTCATTGTGGAAAAAAATACAATTATTTATATACAGATATTTTTGCTATTTATGATTTTTATTTTCTTTCAAGTAGAATTTGAAATGTCAGTGTTTTATGTTGTCAACAACAACTCAAAATGGTGTACTCTACACAGAGCATTTACAATATTCATACTGTTTGTGTTTTTCTAGTTTTAAAGCAGAGGAACTTATGGCATGGTCTCTTGTTCATTATCTGTCCATTAGAACAAGTTTGTAATTGCTTCTCCACCTAAACTGCTTGGAGAATTGCCTTGAAACTTTACACACACACACACACACACACACACACACACACACTATAAATCACTAAATCAAAATGATGCTGCTTGAACATCCATTATGGCTGCAACAGTGGCTGAAATCTTGTTATCACTGCCTCTCTTGAACAGATGAACATATCGACATTGGGTTTTAACTAAAGGATCTTCTTTTGATATCTAGTTGGTCCTAAAGGAAAATGGTGCTGATCTGACATCCAATATGGCTACCATGGAAGCCATCTTGAAAATCTTGTTTTCGTTACTTCCCTTACTGGATAGTCCTGTCAGTATAGGGTTTTAACTGAATTCTTTTGATGTCTCATTGGTGCTAAGATGAAAATGATGCCGATTTGATGTCCAATATGGCTGGTACTGTGACCATCTTGAAAATCCTGTTGCAGCTACTCTTTCTACATTAATGGTCATGTCAGCAGGGGTTTCCACTGAAAGACTTCTATGATACCTAGCTGGTCCTAAATAAAAACGGTACCAGTCTGAAGCCCAGTCTTGAAAATCTTGTTATCCTCCTGAAAAGATGGTTGTATAAACATGGGGTTTACACTAAAAAGATTATTTATAATGTCAAGATGGTCTGAAGTAAAAATGGTGCCAGTCTGACATCCAATATGGCAGCCATCTTAAAAATATTGTTGAGTCACAACTCTATTGGAACAGAAAATCATATTGACATGGGATATTCACCAGAAGACTTATGATGATGCCCAGCTGGTCTTAAATGAAAATGGTGTTGATCTGATGTCCAAAATGGGGGTGCCACAGCAGCCATGTTGAAAATCTTGTTATTGAGACTTCTTTTTAGTGGAAAGTTGTATCTTGAAAATATTATCTCTGTTCCTCCCCAAAATGGATGGTTATATCAACATGGGATTTTCACCAATAGATTTCTTATAGTACCTATTTGGTCTTAAATAAAAATGGTGCCAGATGTATATCCAGTATGGCTGCCATGACTACTGTCTTAAAATTCTTGTTGTCACATTAAAAAATTTACTTTCAGTTACTCAAAACTGGTGTTTATTTTACTCAGAGTAAGTAAAAAGTTTGTAATGGTTGTTCCATTTAAAAGTACATGGTACCCAGGGAAGTTACTTCTTAAAAATATATGCTCGTGTATTCGGGTTACTCAGGCAGTTCATATGAAAATAATAAAAGTTCTAAATTGTACCCATGGTGGCTGCTTCACTTTAAAAGTGCCTTCCCAAGTATACTTTACTGGAACAGCCCTAGAAAAGTTTGTTAAACAGATGGGTAATTGCAAGTAATTTCAAGTAATGTTATGTAATTATTTTGCTAAGTAATGCTAAGTAAATATTTTACTAAATAAAATAGCATTACTTAGTAATTACTTTACTCAGTAAAATATTATTAGTAATTATTTCACTTGGTAAAATGTTATTTCTTAGTAATTATTTTACTGAGTAAAATATTTCTTAGTAATTGTTTTTGCCAAGATATTACTTAGTAATAAATTTACTAAATAAAATATTTACTTATTAATTTTGGTGAGTAATATTTAAGTAAACACAGAAATAAATAATTATGAGTAAATAAAGGCAAGCATATGTAAGTAACTTTAAGTAAACAAAGCAGATTGGTGAAGTTTTCATTAATGCATGCAATTTTCATCTTGCAACAGTCATTCTACATTACTCGAACCGAAATCACATGCTCTTTGTACAGACTTGAGAGAACCATGAACAAACTGTTATCATGCAAGCAAGTATTTGGAACATTGTGTCAAGCTTGCACAAACCATATAAAAGAAATATTGCAAGCTTACAGAAAATTGCTGCAAGCTTGCACAATCCTAAATAGTGTCATGTACAAGCTTATGCAAGCCTAAATTATGTACAGCCATAATCAAGTAGAAAACAAACTTGTACAGCCATAATCAAGTAGAAAACAAACTTGTACAGCCATAATCAAATAGAAAACAAACTTGTACAGCCATAATCAAGTAGAAAACAAACTTGTGCAAGCTATCAAATTCTGCACAAGGTTCATTGCTGTCAAAATATTCCATACAAAAATGTCATTACGGACCAATCGAGAGTACTCTTCACAATGATAAAATTGCTGCAATTAAATTAACAAAGAGGTTATATATAATAAATCTTAAATAAATGGAACAAAATAAAACTATTTCTGAAGTAGATTTATTTATAAAAATAAACCGTTTTTGAAGCAGCCTTTTGAAAAAGGTGTTTAAACTTTTTATCAGATTATGTTGCTTATTCTCTGTATTGTAAGGTGAAAATCACATGTCGGCAAATTTACATCAGATACTGCATTTACCAGATGCTGTATAACAACTTGGACCATTATAGGTGTATTCATGTTTTGCATTTCAAAGCATGAATTGTAAACTGATAAGACTTTCTCATGGAATGCAGAATCTTGTTGTGCAGGTTGCAAATGTGTTATCAGCTTTGTTTAAATTACCAATGCTTGTAGATCATATTATAAAGATAGTACTCTAGGGTACATTCAGTGTAAGCTTACAAGTGCTAAATAACACTTCACAATTACAGCTCCTACACCAAATTGGCTACCTTTGTGTACACAATCTAATTTGAGATTTTACTTGTGTTAGTCTCATGTGCATTTTAACATGCAAATTAGATTCAACTCACATAAGCAATAGAATCTAACAAAATCTGAAAATCACATAAGCAGGATTGTATCCAATATATCACTAAGGGAATATTCCAGAAATTTAGGCTGCTACACAGAAAGGCAAGTTCTTATGTATAAAAAAATCGGTCACAGCCATTTCCTTGAATATGTAGGAAAGTCTTCAGATTTTGTTTTCTGTATGGCTTTAGAAACTTTTTTGCTTTACTTCCATATAGAAACCTATTTTAGGCAGGACTGTGTCAGACAGTTAGGTTCCAATTCCCAGCTGTTAAAATTATACACTATTAGGTGAAAAACAAGAATGTTAGCAACAGAACCACCCCTTTTAAACAAATCGTTTAAGAATAAAATCTTGCATCCTCCCCTGCTTCTTGTACATTCAGGTACCATTCACTGAAATAGATTACAGTAACATGTACTATGTAACCAAGACAAGTTTGGCAAAAGCATTTCAGTTTTTGTTCAACATTCGATAATCTTTGAAAATAAAAAATTAATAAATTATATACAATAACATCTGAACTTGTCTCAGTTAAAGATAACTTCACAAAGGGAGTTGCTGAATTTGATATGCTTGAAGAAAAAGTTCCCGAGAAAATAATGGAAATGAGATTAACAAGCATGCATCTATTACGTCAAAGGAGATAAATTTATAATCTTGCTCCACATAATCATTGAGACATCAACTTTGAAGATCATTATTATTTACTGCTGTGCCTGCCAAACTAGTTCTCGATTCAATGTTGTCAGTTATCGACAATAGGTTATTTGCTAATTCGTCAACTTCATCGATAACTGACAACATTGCATCAAGAACTGCAGTTTGGCAGGTGCAGCATTAAATAATAAAGATCTTCAAAGTTGTCGTCTTGATGATTATGTAGAGCAAGATTACAAAGTTATATCATTTGACATATTAAAATATAAAATACAAAAAGTATTCCGCCAAACTGCAGTCCCATAAACCTGCAAAATGCAACAGTCTTGATTTTACTCACCAGCATGATAACTCTATGATTTTAAATTATCTTTGGGGTTGCATGATCAATTGCTGCACATGTATTGGTACTGCTAACAATGAAATTTCCCGAATTACCGACTTAGATTGTGACAGTTCAGTGTTGAAATTATAGCATATTTGAAAATGAGGCTACCATTTGTCAAAATTCTTGTACAAAATAAACACTTTCTTATGTAATTATATTTTTTATGGAAATAAGCTTCAGTATTTCAGCTCATTTCGACACAATAAAACATGTTAATGAGTAAGTATAAAAATTTTGTTTAAGTTCAATTGTTCAAGATTTTTCTAAATATGAGATAAGAACATGACCTTTGATCAGACCTTTGGTCAGTGCCTGTCAGATCTCCAAACCCATCTGTATCTTCAGTGTATAAAGCTGTAGTACAGTAGGTGACCTTTCATTTGTTCCTGTCATATCTCCACCCATCTGTATCTACAGTGTATAAATCTTTAACATGGATAAATGGGTTCTGACATATATTTTAGCCAGGCCCCTATGGCTCCCAGGATCTTTATTGTACTGAGTTGTACAAGATGGGAAACATGATCACATGAAGGAGAGACAATCGCATAGGAGACCCGATGTTTTTTTCCCTGACACATGACATTCTTTGTACCAATCATTGACATGGTTACTTCTCTGCAGTATAATAAAATTGTTTCTTTGCAGTGGCAAGGACCTGCAGCCTCATATTCATAATCTTGGATGTGTTGAAGCCATTACAGCATAAGCAAATTATAGAACATGAATTAGAAGGGTTTGGAATCCGGTTGAATAAGTCTCCGCCAAACATCTATTTCAAGAAAAAAGACAAAGGAGGAGTTAATCTTACAACAACAGTAAGGATACACTGACACTAGAATTCATATTAGACTGCATTATTACTCCAATAGCAAAATAATTTTTGATGGCCCACTCAGATTTAAACAATACATCCGCACATCATGGTGTCAGAATAATAGGCACAAATTTCACACATCTCCATGCCTGTTGTGTTTCTTTTTCTGAATTTCATCCCATTACCAGTGATGTGCATTATGTATATGAGCATTTGACTTCTTGCACAGGAAATTTATATACAACATAGTGGTAAATGGTAATGATTCACACCATATGCAAACAGACATCTCCATGAGAGATGATTTTAGAACATGTTGTCAACTTGTTTGCAGGAAATTGTCCAAATTAAGAAGTGATAGTTATATTTGCTGCAGTTGTCAAAAGAGGCTTTCCTCTGTTCATCCAGTACATCATTAGAACAGAATAAAACAAACTTTTGGATTAATAAGGCCAGCAGTATATGCATCATGTCTTGCTATGACCACAGTAATAACATTGCCATATCAACATATGAAAGTCTTACATTTATATATATATACATGAAGTGATTCTCATTTACATATCATTAGATGTTTGCCTTGTAACACAGATTCAGGTTGCTATTTAAAACTTGTATATAAGTAAAGTACCAAATCACCAGGGAGGTATGATAGTAGCATACTGGCTGGCATATCAGAAAATCACTTTACATAAATTTAATTCAGTATAAAAATTGGAGAAATATTTTTACTTCTACATTTGACATGATGATCTTTCACAGGCAAACCATCATAAACATTAAATTTTGCTGTAAATTTCTACCATGTATACTCAGTTATAAGACAATTTCAGCTGCAAATAACAGAGGCACTGATCTGCCATTGCATAGTGTGCATACAGTTCAGTATGTACAGCCATTGCATACAATGGCAGATCTGGGATGGTGCTGTTTGTAGTTGAACTTGATTTATAAGGTGAGTTTATAAGTAGTAAATGGTGAATACAGGAATAGTGCTTGTGATACAACAAAAAGATGATGCTCTACACAGATATTCATCCCACAGTCTAGTTAGTCCTGAATGATAATGGTGCTGCTCTAACATCAAATAAGGCTGCCATTGCTGAAAATCCTGTTATTGCTAATGGTTGGTTGTATCATCATGGAGTTTTCACTAAAAGACTTATGATATTCTAGTTGGTGCTAAATGAAAATGGTGCTGATCTAATGTCCAATATGGCCACCATAATGGCCATCTTGAAAATTGTTGTTGCTATTCCTCCTGAAAGAAAAGTAATTGCCCTAGATTTTTGGTCCTAAATGAAATGGGTGCCGCTTGCACATCCATTAATGCTGCCATATTGGCCATTTTGAATATTTTGTTATTGCTGCTTCTGAATGGATAGACATATCAACATAGAGTTTTTACTCGGTGACTTCTTATAATGTCTAGTTGGTCATAGGTTAAAATGGTGCTGCTTAGACAACTAGTATGGCCAGTACAGTGACCATTTTGAAAATCTTGTTACCACTATTCTTGAAAGAATTACTGATCATATCAATATTGTGCTTTCACCAAAAATTTTATTTTGATATCCAGTTTGTCCTCAGTAGAAATGGTGCCAATCTGATTCTCATTATGGCCACCATGGCAGCCATTTTGAAAATCTTTGTTATTGTGACTTTTCCACAACAGAAAGTCATATCTGCATGGATTTTCCACGAGAAGACATCTTATGATGTATTGATGGATCTAAGTGAAAATAGTGCCAATCTGACCTCCAGAGAAGGTAATTCGAAAATCTTGTTATTGCTAAAGAATATCAGCAGTGGTTTCAACGCTCTGCAGTTAAAAGAAAGAAAATTGTCTTACTTTGAATTCCTGGAAAATCTTTTTGGCTAGTAGAGCATCAGTTCCTTCAATGGAATCTTGTTTGATTCCTTAATTCCCTTTTGCCTAATATGAAAAGTGTCACTCTAAACTCTCCACCTCCACCTCCTTTCTCAGGGAGACAATCCAATATTGTTTTATTAGCCTGGTATATAACATTTTATTGTTTTCTTTTCTGTACAGAAATTGTGCTAGCTAAATGAATGTTTACTAACCCAAAAATAATGTTTTTTAGTTATTTGGGATATTTGGAACACGTCTCTCACAGTGACCAGATTATCAAAACTGAAAGCCAGTTCATATTTTGGGGGTCTTTCTGCTATGACTGCATGTATAACTTTAAGTCATAAAAAATATTAATTTAAAAAATTTTAAATCACATTTTTGAAATCCTTCTCGGAGACCCCTGGGGAAGAGAGCCAAAATGTATAACCCTTGTAACACATCTGTATATGGTATCCAGTAGCTGTTTTACTCTCACTGCCTTAAATCAACATGTTGTGACATAGGTATAGAGAGACACAAGAAAAGCATATGGTATTGAAATATTAGTGTTACTGAGAGTGAAAGAAAGAATAATGTATGATACTAATGTATGAAAATTAGATTTTATACTTATTCAAATCAATTCTTCATTCAAGTTAAACTGATGTTGAAAAAATTAAATCTTTGTGAAAACATGTCTCATTTTATCCATGCATGCCTAATCCCAATGAACAACATGGCTGTAAAATACTAGAAATACTGCATGAAGCACATTTACTAATGAAACACTATATATACTAATTACATAGTAATACAGTTCATACATATATACACTAATTACTGAGAAGTATTGATTTCACTGATTTTTGGACAGCTGTCAAAGTCTGATGGTATACACAAATTTGTCAGGGAAATAATCTTGAAATTATTGAATTGAAGGTGTCCAGCATTCTCAGAGTCATAGATAATTATGTCCATTCTTTCATACATTTTGATGTGAGTCACAATTATCCATTCAACATGAAGGCTTGATTGATGAAGTTTTGAGTATGGGGTAATGGTTGAAGTTAATTTCTACATGACGGCTCAAACAAAAGAGTGATTTCAGTTTAGTTAGCATCTTCACACTTTGATGTGCCCTGGACATATCAGATGTTGACTGCCTGCTAATTGCATTGAACAAGGGGCAGCTGGTCACATGTTTGGTTTACATCTGGAATGATGACATTATCTGAACTGACAGGATCTATAAATTGAATTTTACAACTCTTAAACCACTGTTTAACACCATGGTCTTCAGAATTACGGACAAGTACTTTAACAGCCAATTAGCTTCATGTTGTTGGCTTTGATGGCTCCTATTGATGAACCCAGGTAATATTGACACTGCTTGCTAACTACATTGAGCAAAGGGCAACTGTTCATATGTTTGGTTCACATGTAGAATGATGATATTATCTGAACTGATGGGATCTGTAAATTGAATTTTAAACGTTTGTGTTAATGCCATGGTCATGAGAGAGTCTGCAGTCTTGACAGATTTTAAGATTTGTTCTTCATGATGGAGAGAGAGTGAGAGAAGGAGCCATAAGAGAAGAAGAAAAAAATGAAAAAGGTCTAACTATGGAAATACAGATTTGAATAACATGCTTAAGGACAGATATAATTCCTAAATAAACAAAGAAAGTTGTTCCAAAAGTGATATCACCACTGTGGTGATAAAAGTGGTATTGCCACTGTGGTGATATCATATTTTTCCCCACTGGTATATTTTAATATCTCATTATGAAATATATAATAAATAACCTCACTGGAGAGACTATCTGTCTTCAGATAATATGATGTTTTGGCAGATGTTGTTGACTTTCAAGACAGGTTCTACTATAATAGCAAAAAACCTTTCCAGATAATGCAGCACATTTATAATTGTCTATTGCAATATTTCCCATAGCATAGTTTGAATTCCACTTTATAACTTCATTGCTATTTCCATCCATTCAAGCAGAATTAATAATATTCCACTGAAAATGTTATTCCTGATGAAATTTTTATTCCTAAAATTGTCTCACTGTCTGATTATTTTTTCTCCAGGTTGTGCAGTCAGAATTGGATCCTGACACAGTGAAGGCAATTTTAAATGAGTATAAAATACACAATGCAGACATCACCATCAGATTTGATGCCACCACAGAAGATTTAATTGATGTCATTGAGGGAAATCGGGTGTACATCCCATGCATCTACATACTTAACAAAATAGACCAGATATCCATAGAGGTAAATGATTTCCTAGAAAATCTATATGGTAAGGTGTCAGTTTTCCAAATTAAATAGAGAAATGAACCATTGATCATCTAAACAATTTATAATTAAAGAAAATCACTATTAGACAGATGGATAACGGAATGTATTGCATGCTGATTTGCTTCATTGATTCATATTAGGTTTTTGAAACTTTCAGTGTAATATACTATAAAATCCAGACAGTAAACATATGCAAAAATAATTGTAATGAAAAATAAGTACAGATGGTTGGGTTTATTCTAGAACTGAAAATTAAGGGGGAAATTCACCCTACCATACAAAAAAATGGGATAATTTTCTGAATTTACGATTGATTTAAATTACAAATGAATCTAGAGCTTGAAAATATAAATGCATGATTTTCACACATTCGGTTGACTTTTTAGTGTTGTTTTGGGGAAATTAGTGTGAATCCAGGTATTATGTATCCTGGAATAAATCCTGACATCGGCCTTTCTGTACTAGTGTAGGAAAACTAAGCACATATATGGTGTGTGTGTAAAAATGTAAAGTTTGTCCTTTGGTTACTTTACAATTTGAATTGTGTATTTTTATATCACAGCAGCCTCAGTAAGTCAGCAACAACAATAGACTCCACTTCTACTTTCCCATACTGCAAGTGTGCTAATATTTGTAAAATATAGATAAAGAGTTTTTTGGGAGGAAAGTTTGTTTCTGTCGAATGGGAAACATACAAGTCTGAGTGATCTAATTTAAGGCATCATATGACAACCAGATATTTGATTGTTTGGTTAATTAATAATCAGAAGGCTATGAGATACACCGTGTATGGATGATCAGTTGATCTGAAAGATTGATAAATGGATGAATAGATACATGGATGGATCAATTAGAAGATGACTGTTTGTTGATTTTGTAAATGGATCATTGAGTTTTACTGTATTGATGGATTTCAGGTTGCTGGTAATATCCAGATTCTTTAACAAAATATTTTAATTTCATTTGTTGGTAGCTTCTGTCATTTTATAACATTTGTACTCCTAGTCATCATATTCTTATGGCACTGTAAGAGTGTGTTCCTTTGTAATAAGTCAGGGGTCATAGAGGAAAAGCTACATTAGTTTTAATGGGATGTTCTTTCGAATGTGTAAGAAAAAGTGGTTAAAAACAAAATATGCAAGAATTTAGTCCCATTTGACTGTAAACAGAAACTTTTACAAAACCTATAAGACCCTAACCTGGTGGCATGCTATGTGACAATATATCTTGGTTTAGGCTCCTTTTGGTGTGGAGGGATCCCTCCATGTTTATGATATAGTGTCCGCTCTGTATTACCGTATATAGTTTGTGTTAATAACGATAGTAATAAACTTTATGATCTTAATAAAGTAAGTAGCATATACATCAACTGGTCTTCCATATCGAGTTTTAATTTTCAAGGGAGGCAACTCAAATTAGGTAAATGATTTTACCTGATAGTAGTTATCTACCATGGATATTGCTTGACTAGTGGTAGTAATGGAAATAGAGTAGAAAATGCTTTTAAAAGGTAATCACAATAATTTTAGTGTCAGTATAAATTCTCTAGTGACATATGAAGAAAAGAGAATATACAAAAATCTTAGAAAACTTTAGAGCAGTATTTACAATATTGTAAGCAATAATACATAGCAGTATCTCTGGTGTTATGTTTGTCCATATGTAAATTATCATCACTTCAGCCCTCCAAGTCATTAGTATTCCCAATACTTTAATTTGTGGTTGGGTACATATTTTATAAAAACAAATATAGTATATTACTTTATTTTACATTCTGATCTTGTCCCATAAGCTTAACATAGGAAGTAACTGAGCAGTATTTTCCCATATACATTGTCATCATACTATATATATTGTCATCATGCTATATACATAGTCATCATGCAGTATAGATCGTTATCATGCAGTATATATTGTTGTATATATTTCATATTGCATTGTACATTGTATAAGGATGTGTAGCATTTTTCTTCATGCTGTGATTCAGCTCACCTGACGTATACAAGTGCATCAGGATTGAAATTATGACAGGAGTAGAGTAAAATGTAAAAAGAGTGTATTCTATATTCATTGAGTAATATTCAAAGTAATCAATCAGTTTTCGCTACATTTTCAAAAATTTTCCTCAAATCACGATTTTATATCATCTTGCTTATGATACTCTGATAATCTCTCAACGTTTTTCTCATTAATCGAACTGGTGGAATGTATGCAAATCAATTTATGGTTGTAAAAATTTAACACAAACGAGACCTTTTTATTATTGAAAAAATAGTTGAAGAAAACCTCATCATTTCCTTAAAAATAAGGCATGATGCTTATAAGGCAAATTCTAGATTTTATTACAGTCACTGTATTTAATTCCCAATGCCACCTTGAATGTTCTACAACAGAAATAACTGTAACCAAACAAGCATTAAGAAAAAGGAAGTAATCATTAGATGTATATTAAAACGGAGCCTGATAACTGATGCTAATCATAATTAAGAGTATGTAATAAATGTTGTTGTATATTTACTTTCTGTTGTCTCAGGTAGATTAATTGATTTGGAGTAGTGGTCTCACAGGCTCATCAGCCACTGTCAGAAAATCATTTGTCTGCCAGAGATATCAGTGTACATGTAATAACCTAGAGACATTCAGACATGGAAAAGGATTTTCACAAAAACCTTCAATAACGTAAACATCATTTTATACAGATTACAAAACAAATAGATGTTGATTGTGCACTCTTTTTTTCTCTTGTGCTAGGAATTGGACATTATATACAAAATTCCACACTGTGTTCCCATATCTGCACATCACCAATGGAATTTTGATGATCTTTTGGAGAAAATGTGGGAGTATCTTTGCCTTGTTCGAATGTAAGTACAAAAATTATATTTTAGCTTTAGCTTAATTACGTCATTTTAATCTGATCCAGACTCTTTTTACAGATAGTAGAGTCTTGAATATCCAAAGATAGCCACTAAATTTCTGATAAATGTTTCCCCTAATTGGTATTTTACATTATCTTGCTTATGGTACTTACGTGATAAAGATTTTTGTCAAAGTAGAGGATTATTAAAAGGTTGTAGCTTGATGTTTCAAATTTGTAAACTGGGAATCTTTTCAGTTACGAAAAACAAAATGAGAAATTCATTAAATCCTCATTTTTGTCAGAGATTTAGCGAGAAATTATTTTCTAAATAATTTATATATATATATATATATATATATATATATATATATATATATACACACAAGGCAGTATACTTCATAAACAGCACTATAATGAAAGAGTGCTGCAAAATGAATTAATATTAATTTATGATGTCTGCTAAATATTTAGTGTAGGATCAATTATTGTTAATCATATAATCAAAGAGGATTTGAGAAGTTGAGTGCAACTGGAACATATATAATGGACATATTTTTGGTTCATCCCCAAAATAATATTTTAAACTAGAAATGTGTCCATATGACACAGACACCCCTGTTAATGTTACGTAGTTTAAGAAAAAGTTCCAAGTCAACCAAGGGCCATAACTCTTGTACATTTTGTTAGAATATGTTGACAATTAAACTTAGCCATAGATTTTCTTGATGTTAAGCATATTATCTAATATGGTTTCAAAGCATGAAGCCCTTCATGAGTTGCTGGGAGTAAACTAAATTAACAATGGGTTGGACATGACAGGATAGAACATGGTATGATGGACAGACGTGGGCAGTATTATGTGCCATCTCAACAGATATGGTGAGGGGCATAAAAAAACAAACTTGATTATCCAAACTTCCAGTTATCCAGATCATTGTTATGTATGCTTAGTACTTTGGATAATCAAGGTTCCACTGTATTTATTTATAGCACAGTTCCGGAAAAACATCATTTCAGGATGTTCACTTTGTAATCAAAGCTTACCACAAAGAGGGAAATTATATTTTCATTATATGACATCACTTGCTACTTAGCACAATGAACTCTGAGAATAATTAGATCTAAATTTGTATGGTTGCAAGATTTGTTTTTTTAAAAAATTTATTTAATGAATAAGTAACATGCTTATACAATATTTAGTTTTACTTGTTGTAGACTAGAAGAGCTTATTGGATGGTTTTTCATCCATTGTTCAGTCAGTCTGTAAGCACTGGTTTATTATTGCTACTTCTACTAAACTACTTGGAAGATAGCCGTGAAACTTTATGCACACATTCGTCCTGTGGTTGAGTTGGCCTAAAATAAAAATGGTGCCACCAGGACATTCAGTATGGCCACCACAACAGCCATTATGAAAATGTTATTATTGCTACTTGGGTGATTTGATGGTCATATCAACATGGAATTTTCACTAAAAGAGTTGGTTCTTAATGAAAGTGGTGCAGATCTGATTCCAGTATGGCTACCACAACAGTCATCTTGAACATCTTATTACCACTACTAAACAGAAATTCATATTGATATGGGGTTTTTACAAGAAGACTTCTTATGATATCTAATTGGTCCTAAACAAACATGGTGCTGCTTGCACATCCATCATGGTTGCCACTGCTGCCATCTTGAGACTGTTATTATCACTATGCCTCCAGAATTGATGATCAGTTGGTACTAAATGAAAATGATGCAAACTGACCC
>JAECUM010045964.1:0-72438 GCA_016617855.1 Megalonaias nervosa
AGGGAATGAATAGGGCTTTAAGATTGCTTTACAAATAATTCCAATCTGCCTTCAGATATGGCTGCCATTATTTAAAATTAAAAAAAACAACAACTTTAAATTGGCTTCTCTAAAACCACTGAACAGAATTTAACCAAATTTGTCAGCATCCTTCCTGGCTTCGAGTTAGTATGAATTATGCAAATCTAATTTCACATATGACCACCATTAGTAAAAGTACAAAGCCTCTAAATTACTTCTCAGAAAGCACACAACGTAATCATTTAACACAATGGGCTTTCAGTTTCAATCCGCCCTAAAATATGACTGGATAAGTAAAAATGGAAAAATTATTTGAATTGTTTTCTAAACAAATTGCTGAACAGAATTTGACCAAGTTGGAGAGAAAACACTGTCATAAAGGGCTTTCAGTTTTATGCAAATGATATGCCATTAAATATGGCTACTATTATTAACTAAACAAAAACCTTTATTCAGCCTCCCAAAAACTGCTCAACAGAAATCGATCAAATATTACAGAAAGCTTCCAACCAAAGGGGCTTTCAGTTATGTACAGAAAGATGCCAATCTGCATTTAAAACATGGCAGCCATTACTAAAAACAGTAGCAGATTTAAATGATTTCTCAGAAACCACTCTGTAAGTTAGGAACAACTTTGACAGAGCGCATCGTGGCATTAAGGCCTTTCAGTACAGTCTGTAAGTTAGGAACAACTTTGACAGAGTGCATCGTGGCATTAAGGCCTTTCAGTACAGGACCAATGATGTTGATGTGCAGTCATATATGGATGAAGATACAAAATATGGAGAAACATTAAACAGTTGTCCTCATAACTTGCAGTTAACAACATAAGAAGAAACACCTTTAGCAAGCATCCTACTGACCCTAATGTTTGGCCAGACTGCTCTTGCATTCGTTTTAGACTTAAACTAGCCAGGTGACTGGTCTTGGGCCAATATGGGCCTGTTAGCTGAAAAGCCATACGCAGTGCTTTTTATAATTGTTTTTTTTGCTATGTTCTTTATTCGTTAAAAGAAATTTTAATTGTCTCAATTGTGAGAATCCATTAATCCATATTGTATGGTCCACCTTGGAGGAAGCTCAACAATTGATTACTTTGGCATCCATGATCATTTTTGGCATCTGCATGCACATATTATTTTAGGTAAAGCTAAAGTTCGTCTATTAACTGTCCTTTTATGCATGTCTTCTCTGGCTAAGTAAAAAGGGGTCTGAACAAAATGGGGTTATCTTAGTAAAAAGTCATCTGAACAAAATGGGGCTATCTTGCTACTCATCATCTCTAAGTAATTTTTTTATGAAGTTAATATATAATTTTGTTAATTTAGAAAGCTTATTATAATGCTTATACAACTAAGTATTATTGGCCTGCTTGTTGCAGTCTTTTTCAAGTCTCGTAATTTTATCAACAAACAATTTTTTGTTCCTGCAACATAAGTGGGTTCACAGGCTTGCATTTTTTCTTTTGGTCCTTCTTTCAGCATTGTATGTTCTCCTTTCAACATTGTATGTTGTATCTGTCACTCTTTTTAGGGTTGTTTGTAGAGTAATTTTTTTAAAATTTAGTTTTGTCTTCAGTCACAGGAATCCAGTTAATCCTGAGAAATTCTGTTCTATTCACAATCAGTTTGAAATAAAAAATGTAAATTATTTACATACAGGTAATTAGTATGCCTTTGTCATTGTATGCTATTCAATTTTCAGTTACTAAACCAAAAGGTGATTGATTGGTACTGAGTGCAACTTACATAGTCATAATTAACATCTGTTTTGATTGTTAATTTTATCATTTGATAAAGTTTTCAAGTAGTTTGTCACAGTTGCTCTTGAGTTTGGATCTTTTCATTATTTATACCACTTATAAGAACTGATGAATTTGTGGGTGAGAAGGCTTGCCAGTAGCTTCCTGTGGGTTGGTGGATCTTCTCTGGATTTTTCTGGGTTCTTTCTCCACCAGTTATGCTGGCCGCTATGTATAGCATATCCTATGATGAAAAATAGTGTTAAATCCCATAACAACAGCAACTACTAATGACACACTGATGTAATGTCCGTGCCAAATAAAAAAGTACTACAATATCCAGGAAATCACTAGGTTCTTTTAGTTATTCTGCTTGTAAAATTTGATTACGAACAAGACCCTTGGTAACGTACTGACTCATTTTAACCTTCAGGTACTACAGATTTGGTGGCAGTAATCAGGTCATCCTAATTTTTCTAATTTGAATTGTACACTTATGGCAATAACTGTCTTTATGTTTTGGTTTTATTGTTTTTCATTAAGATAATGAGGACAACAACATGGTGCTGTCTTTATTAGAATGCATCTAAAAACTCTCATTAGGTGTCCTCCAAATAACAGGGGAAAGCTATTGTACTATCCATGGAATTGGTGTCTTCTTTTATACTACCCCTGGGATTGGCATCTTTTTCGTCATATATAACAGCATGTACATATGTACAGCCTCACTCCGTCTCAACCATTGATTCTTCTTTGGTCCTAGGCAAGAGTTTGGAGTTGGTTTCATAAGTCTTATCCCAGGGGGAGGGCTGAGATGGTTTACTTTGTACATACATGTAGCTTTTTTGTACATTCTTGGTTCAAGTTTTGCGTATCGCTCAGGACTTTAGCACCTAGTATAGATGCCGTTATTCACAGATTCATGAAACTGATGAGGGGGTACATTTTGATGAGTACTATGCCCTCATCACAAAACTAGGTCATTTTTGCTCTATATTTTATGCATCACAGACTTTTAAATTTTGTGTTTGAAGATTATTAGAATCGTCAAACTGGATGATTGTATGCATCTCTATTAGGGCTGTTTCAGTAAAACTTACTTAGGACCCAGGGAAGGCACTTTTAATATGGTGTAGTTGCCCATAGATTAAACTTGAATTGTATATAGTTTTCATATGAACACTTTGTGTAATCGTATATTTTTTAAAAAGTACCTTCCCATGGTACTGTGTATTGCGTAAATGAAACAGCCATTAGAACAACACTCTTTAATAGCTAAATCACATTGTGACCAACATTTCACACTCTGTGTTTAGCTTAGGACCACATATTTTTATACTGGACTCATTGAACTTGGTTGAGGGGGGGGGGTGCATCTTAATGAGTACTACATTTTCATCAAGGACATACAGTATATCCAACACAGTAGCCATCTTGTTATTACTACTGTTCCTGAACAGATGGTCTTTTAGTTGGTCAGTTGAAATTGCTGATGATTTGACATCCAGTATGGCTACCATGTCAGCACTCTTGAAAATCTTGTTATTCCTCATGGATGGAAAGTCTTATTAACATAGGATTATCACCAGAAGATTTCTTGTTGTCTAGTGGGTCATAAATAAAACGGGTTCCAGTCTGATAATTTTGAAAATCTTATTACTGCTGTTTGTAAATAAATGATCATGTTTACATGTGGTTTTCACCAAAAAGACTTGTGATATCTAGCTGCTGATATCACATTCAGTAGGTCAGTTACAGTGGCCATCTTGCAAATGTTCTTGTTTAAGAATATCAGAGATGGTGTTAACACTAAGCATTTATAAAGAAGAAATGATCTTATCTTGGATTCATGTAAATTCTTTTCAGCCAGGAGAGCACGAATCCCTTTAAGGAACCCTCATTATCAACTCCCTAAAATATCTCTGACATCATAGAATAGAGTGTTCTCTTTTATGGTTTTGTAGTTGGTACCCTTAAGAGTACGTAAAGGTGTATGTGATGCAGTGGCAGGTCAGCACAGTACTGGCCATATAGATCCAGTTGAAAGCTATGTTCTAATAATAGTAAGAAAAGTGGCCAACATTTTGTTTGCAAGATCACATTTGTCAGAATTTAACTTCTGCATGATAATTAATGTTTACAATGGCTGCTGGAGAGTACAAAAAAAGCTTCATAGAGGCAAGTTCTAATTGTTGATGACATTATTTTTTTAACCTTTTTTGTGTTGCTTGAAACATAGGCTTATCTATGTATTAAAAATATTAATGTTTCCATGGCAAGGTTTAGCTGTCACACATATTTATAGATCATGAAGCCAACTTCAAACAGCATAGGCCTAGAATCACATGCATAATGTTGTGGGAGATCAGCATTTGTTCTGTTTGCTGTACAGTGAATGGTGATTTACTGTGAGTGGTTTGTTCTGTTTGCTGTACAGTGAATGGTGATTTACTGTGAGTGGTTTGTCCAACATAATATCACAACGCTGCTTGGTGACAGTAATTCCTTTGACTTAAAAAATACTATAGTCTGTTGTGACTGACTAGTAGTAGGCAAAAAGATAACCTTTAACTTGCAATTCGGAAGATATAGAAGAGTGGAAATTATGGTAATGAAAATAAAATATATTAATTAAATCCTGCAGCATCAAAGGCAAAAATTTAAGTGGTTCCTTTTTAAGACTGGTAATCATTTATTCTTAAAAACTTTGTTATATCAAGCCAGCATGGAATGAATGGATCTGAGTCAAAAGCCAGTGTCTTTATACTTTTCTTGCATAGTACAATTACATGTTTGCAGGAAATCACTGATTGCTGTTTGCCAGTGAACAATGTAGATGCTGATTTACCAGCATATCATGCAGTGCCAGATCTGGATCTACCCTGTCTGCAGTTGACTAGAGCAACCTTCATACATACTCATCTTCTAACAAAGTTGAATGTGGGAGATAGCGTGTTTGAAAGAATTAAGATTTATTGTATTGTGACTGCAGACAAGTTAGTTGATAGAGTTTGTACATGTTCAGTTACACGTTTTGTATAGAAACTGTGCATGCTACTTGTGTACATAAAAGATCTTTTATTGAAAATTGTAGATGAACATTTTTTAATAGTGTTATTCACTACAGATTATCTATTACTCTTTTGTCGTTTGCCTGCGCTGTATTTATTTACCATCTCTCCTACATTCTGTACATTTACCAAAACCAACGACAGTCATAAACCATGAAAATAAAGTTGAAAGTTAAAGAACCAGAAATAGTTTAGTTTACTTGTTTTTTTTTCTTCAGCTCTGTTGGTCATAAACCAGAAGAGCTTAAGGAATGATTTGTTGCCCATCATCTGCCCATTGTTTGTCTGTCACCTATCTGTATGTTAACACAAGTTTGTTATTACTACTCTGTCATAAATTATGTGGAGAATTGCCATTAAACTTTACACCTTCATCCCATATTCAACTTAGTCCCAAATAAAAATGGTGCTGCAAGGAAAACCAATATGGCCACCACAGTGGATCATCTTGAAAAATCTAGTGATCACTATTCCCCCAGAATGGATAGTCATATCAACATTGGGTTTTCACCAAATGACATCTCATGGTTTCTAGTTGGTTTTAAATGAAATTGGTGCAGATCTGATGTCTGTTATGGCCACCAAAGTGGCCATATTTAAAATCTTGTTACTTGTCCTGTATGAAATATAATATTGCCTTGGGGTTTTCACGAAGACTTATTATGATGTCTAGTTGATCCTAAATGAAAATCTGATGTCCATTGTGGTTACTGTAGTGGCCATCTTGAAAATCTTGTTATGGCTAATCCTTTTTTCTGAAAAGTAATATTGTCATAGAGTTTTCACTTGAGGATTACTTAATCCAGATAGTGCAGGAGCCATATATTTATGGATTAAGTCACATATCTCTGTATGTGGGAACCATATATTTATGGTCAAACATCACCTAGCTCTGTATGCAGATACCATACTTTTATGGCACAGGACAATGACATTTATTGGATGTCCAATCCCAGCCAATCAATCATGTGCTAAATATCGGGGAGATGGCACGAGTTTTAGGCTAATAGATATCAGGGTTGCATCACTGTAACAGTACATCACTGAAACAACATTACAACATATTTCACCAGGAAAGTCAGTTGGCAGCAGTGGACGTTGATGTACAATATGGTGGCTGTTCAGTAGTTGCAGTATTGCTCATGTCTCATAGATGATTGCTGCTGATTACCATATATATGTATGGAGTAGCCCTAATTAGAATAAATTCCATTAGGACCATGTGTGGAAGTGTAGAGACATAAATAGAAATATGCTGAATTTTCCAAATTTGAAAATTAATTTTCTGCAGGAGTATATCACGTGTTGATATGCGTGTGTTTTTACATTATCGTGTATAGATATGCAAGTGCTCTGATCTAATCATGTGTTGTTATGCAAGTGGTATAACATGGCCATTCCATTCCATAACAAATTCAGGTTCCACAAAATCTAGCGTAAACTAGTGGCCAAAGTTGTTTATGAATGTGTCTGTCATGAACAGAAAATTTTCTTATATTGGGCGATACATTGCATCACCAAGAGTGAGAGTCTTAAAGGACCAACAATTAGTTATTGGCAGCATTTAGTTTTGACTATGAGATATTCTTTTCATTGCCTAACCGAACATTAAAAAAAGGTGGTGAAAGAGAAAGCATGATAACTCCATGTGTTGTACAGTTCATTTTGCTCAGCTTCTCATTCACTTTCTATTTCTTTCTCTCTCTCTCAACATTCAAGTTGAGAAGGAAATGGACAACAGATAGAGATATCCACTACTTAATAAACACATGACATGTAATATGAAATGTATGGGAATCTAATAACTGAGACTTTCATTCAGTAACTGAATTTTTGACCTGATGGAAATCTTTTTGTTTCCTCTTCAGTTTCATTTTTACAGAGCTAATTTCAGAAGTAGGTAAGTGAAAACACAAAGCTGAATAAATTTTGTTCTGTTTTCCAAATTTTCAGTAATTTTTAACAAAGATATTGCTATAACTAATGTCATACACTAATACTTAAACACCTATGTAATAAATAAATGCACTTCTCTCTATTGCAGAATTTTCAGTAAGGAAAACTGCTAAGCCTTGGTACTGTGTTCAGAATAATAAATCACCAGTTGTTTAAATTTCAAACTTGTGCAATTTTAAGAGTTTGCATATATTAAAATTCATCAAATTCCACATTAGGAACTTTTGAAAATGTTTCATAAAATGTTTTAAATTTGATATGCACACAAATCCATATTATGGTTTGTGTGTATGAAAAATAACTGCCTGTATTTTAGTAAGGTTGACATCTAAAGTTAACATTTTGTGCAATTCAGTATGGTCAGTATAGCCTTTTGTGGTTTTCACTGTCTATTACCTTGGAAAAAAAACCTGACTTTATCTCAATACATTAAAGTAAAATATAGATCAATCCAATGACTGCAATGCCCACCAACATAATTTCATTACCATTATCTGTAGTTTACTTAGTAATAATCATTATCTATTAAGATTTTTGCTGATAAATCTATGATTTCAAATATTTTTGGCAGGTTGTGGGTATTGATCATCTTTGAAAAGCTCACAACGCTTGATCTTTGATTAATAATTAATGAGAAATACTTACATTAATGCCAGTACTTTCATTAATACTGTAGTGACTTTCAAGCCTCTCGTTATCTCAACAGCTCCACTCAAAAGAATGCCTAACAACCAATGTCACATGCATACTTGCGTACTGGACACAAGAATTCTTGTGCAGTGTTGCAAACTTGCATCTCAGTGTTCATACTGTTGTTTATTTCAGCCTCACTTGGCAGTAAATTGCTCACTTGGCTTTGCGTGTGTGGTTTGGGGTTTTAATGTAGCTTTAACAATTTTTCAGTCGTATTACTATGATGTCTGCAGTGTGGCAGTTCATAGTGATGTCTAGCACTGGGGCATCATGCCGCAGACATGTAGCATGGTGTCCCACCCAATCACATTATCTTGACACCAGGCCAACCAGTCCTAACGCTAACCTCTTAATGCTGAATGTCAAGCGAGGCAGCTGTTAGTACCATTTTTATAAGTTTTTGGTATAACACTTGGCTTTGTAATACACTGGCATTTCTCAGCTGATATTTCGTACCATATGTAACCAAAAAATAGTACACCACTGTAGTGTAACAAGAAGACCCAAACTAATGGCTGTGTTAATACTGCTGTACCTGATAATATTACATTAAAATCTTTCAGATGTAGACACTGTAATATTACAGAACTAAAGATGTAGATTAGGTAGACCATTGACAGTTATGCTCAAACTAACCTAACATTATAAGATGTTTTATAAAATAGCATCTTAAAACAACTAGAGTTATAAATAATTTTTTTAAACTTTATTTTTTGTTATATTTTAAAGAATGCATTAATTATAAAAGCTAATATTAAAGAAATCACAGGCATACATTATCCAGTACTAGTGATATGCATTCAGTTTGCATGTTAATAGATTGTACAGGAAAGTTGAGATGTATATAAGATTCAGTAGTGGAGCTGAAAAAAATAAAATTTTATGTAGTACGAGTCTAGAAATAACCCTAAAAGTTGTTAAATCTATTAATAAAATCCTTTTTGAACATTTTAAAAATATTTTAACAAACTTATTTTTGTTTCATTTTACATTATATGATAAAAAAAATTTAGTCACTGCAGTTGATAAAACTGGAGGGATTTTGTGTCTGTTACTACATTTGTTACATGTATAGAGATATTGAACCTTTCAATAATTTTTAGATGAGAAAATTAGTTTTCCATTATTCTCACTTAGTTTGAATTCATTGCATAAACAGTATTCTCTTCAAATTAAAGCATAACTAATATAATTGTTCTACATGTATTAGCATTTTACCTTCATAATTAAAACAGGTTGACAATGAGTTCTTTGAAAAATGAGTGCAATATTTAGTTAGATAAAAGATTCTGCCCACAGAATTATTTTAAAAAGTCTTTTAAACCTTTCAAACACTAAAATTACTTTTGCTCGCTATGGCAACCAAAAACATAAAACTATAATTATTTATCATTTTCATTATGATTAGTATTCTTTCCTTGTAAATGAACTATAATTAAGTAAATATAATTATATTTTATATGGAGACCATTTGTGAATAATAACACTACAAATATATTGCATCATTTAAATATTGTAACACTGAAACTTATGGACATGTTTTAAAGTAAAGTTTTAATTATCTAGTATAGGCCTAAAAGTAATTAACTGAGGATATTAATGATATGTAGAAAAAA
The DNA here is from genome assembly GCA_016617855.1 of Megalonaias nervosa. Taxonomy (NCBI): domain Eukaryota; kingdom Metazoa; phylum Mollusca; class Bivalvia; order Unionida; family Unionidae; genus Megalonaias; species Megalonaias nervosa. The sequence continues at coordinate 9,099 of JAECUM010045964.1, forward strand.
TTTAACTGTCCATGTACGCATTCAGAATAAATGTATTTGATGGAAAAGTACACATTATATTCGATATTTCGTCAACAAATACTTTTCCAGCCTTTTGCTCTATCTGGTTGCTGTGTTAACCATGGACGCACATCAGTTTCACTGACATTTTCAGTTATAGCATCACTCTACAATTTCACCCCAATCTGAATACAAATTCTAGTTTTGAAGCTCAAATAGTCTTTGTTCTGAAACAATTCAGCAGACACAGACGGGTCAGTTAGAAACAAATCAGCATTGGTAATAAAGTCATGCAAAAAGAACGCACCCCTTCCAGAGTAGATGCCTAATTGGTCCAGAATGAAAATGGTCTCGATCTGATGTCAAATATGGCAACAAGAGCAGTCATCTTGAAAATATTGTTACCACTGCTCCTCCTGAATGGATAGTTGTATCAGCTTGGAAATTTTACTAAACTAACTTCTTATTATGGTTGGTCCTAATGGTGCCATTCAGACATACCTGCCATGGTGGCCATCTTAAATTTGTTATTTCTATTTGTCCCAAATGAATGGTAATATCAACGTTGGGTTTTCACTGAAACACTTCTTACGTCTAGTTGGTCATAAATGAATATATATGGTGCTTTCTGACTTCTAATATGATTGCCACAATGGCCATCTTGAAACCCTTGTCACTACCTTTCTTACATGGCTGATCATATCAACTTGTGTTTTTCCCAAAAGACTTTTTATAATGTCTAGTTGTTACTAAATAAAAACCTTGCCAATCTGATGTCGAATATAGCCACTACATAATCCATCTTGAAATCTGGCTGCTTCTCCAGAAAGGAAAATCACATTAACATGGGGTTTCCACCAGAAGACTTCTTATGATACTCTGTTGGTTCTAAATGAAATCCTTGTTATCCAGGAGGAATATCAAAGATGGTTTCAACACTATGCAGTTGAAAGGAAGAAAGGGTCTTATTTTGAATTCTTGAAACCGCTTTTCAGTTCGTTGAGTGTCAGCCTCATTGAGGGACTGTTGTTCTCTGTGCTCTGCTCTAGTCTTTGTAGGGTTAAATTTAAACAAGGGCTCGAACTGTCCAAAGATGCTTGATGTCTTGCCTGCAAAAAAAGTTACAAAGATCATATTTAATTGGCAAAACGACCATCCCTTGGTTCTTCCGGCATCATCTTTTGGCTTACGTATCTTCTATTTGCTTCACACTGAATCATAATATGTACAAAAATGTACTAAACAACCTGGAAAATTTCTATAGAATAACCAGGTAAAGGTCACAAGGGTCAATTGGTTTAGGTTGTTGCAGATGGATTAGTTGATTCAAGTGAATGCAAATTAGGTCATTTTACAGATTCTTTTATACTCCTGTATTCATGGATTTTCCCAAGTCTTTGGATATTTGTACCAGGTGACGTTGATGTTTTCCAATTATTTAGAGGTAACAATGAAAATTCAATATCACAGTCATTTAATGGAAGTTGCTAGCTCACCAAGCTGTAATGCCAAGTGAACTTATGGTATGACCATGTGCAATTTGGACATCGTGAATGGTGTCCATCTGTCAAAATTTGCATGTTATGCCTTATATGTGTTCATGAAATGTAAATATGATTTTGTGGTTACACTTTGAAAGAACAAACACAAAACGTCTATTATATGTATCATTGTGCCGTTGATGGTAATCTGAGAATTCTCAACACCAAAGTTACGGCTGCATGTTCCTCACCCCCGCCCCCCTCCTCTGTTCTCAAAGTGATTGATGAAAAATTAGATCGTCAAAGTTGGCAGGCCTTGTATCTTCACCAACCTTGCAACATATTGATTGCTGGATCAAGTGGTTCCGGGAAAACCGAATTTGTCAAACCTTTGATCCAATACATTTTTGATTGTTCACCACTACGTATCGTGTGGTATTACAAAGAGTGGCCACCCACTTACACATTACTCAAAGAAAGTCATGGAGAATACATTTTGATTGTAGAAGACATTACTCGCGAAGACAATGGACCCGTGTCTGACTTCAGCCAAATACATCTTGTCACCTTCGATGACGTATTAGGAGAAGACGAAGGAGAAATTAAACTTTGGTTCACACGAGAAGAACATCATTGTAATACTAGTATTATTTACATTACATATTAATAAGATTTATTCCAAGAAAGTAAGGCACATCAGTCTCGGTGTCCATTATTTGGCATTATTTAAAAGTCCAAGAGACAAATCTCAATTGCAAGTTCTTCGCCAAGTGGTGAAAGAGAAAATATCCATGAGTGAAATGAAAAATAATACAGATTCAAAGAGGGGGATTTCTACCAATGCTTATAAGACCGTTGAAAAAAAAAAAAAATGAAGGGAAGGCATCAGTAAAGAAGACATCAAGAAGAAAGTAACAACTTCACAGCCGGCTCCTACTCCTAATGCTCATTGGACACAAAAAGCCACAATGCAGTTCCCAAAAATATCACACGAATCGATTCGGATGACAAAGGTTATTTGCCTAACTGGAATCGGGCCACAATTAATAGTTCCGGTTCAGTACCCACGAATGTAGTCCCCAGTCTATTTTTAGAGCATTTTTCCTGTCTTCTTTGGTGGTGATACAAGAGCTAGATTTAGGCATTCTTGGTATGGATTTAAAGGCAATATTTATTCTGTAGAATATGGTGTGGTTGTGTGTGTATCGGCGACAGTGTACAGTGAGTAATAAGGTCTTGGTGATGATCCGGACGTGAAATCTGTGTTCCATTGCACGCAGGTTTGTTTACAGTCCGGCCTCTCAGAAAAATGCCGGTGAACCTTTGACAAGAACTTAGTCATGAAGTCGTCTTTGAAGGTATTTTAAATTAACATATGATTTGTATTCATAGTTACACAGTGGGAAGTTCAGTACTGAGAAACAAATGTAGAGAATATATAGTAAAATTATTTGTGTTCTGGGTCCAACTGGACAACGGAATTGTTTCCTGTCACATGACAAGTTTGTGGACGCGATCCTCCTAACTATGCATTTGAAGACATGAGCAAAGAAGTTTTATAAGGAACGTTTTACTTGCCAGAGTTACAAGGAGTGACCAACAAAGTAGGCGACCTGTACAATAACGAAAGCATTCTCGACCAAAAAATACGTAAAGTGGGCTAACGTCGACTTGAAAAAGTGAAGGTACATTGAAAAGGATATCCACCTAGTATTGATTCTTGTATTGCTGCTTCACTTGTCATTGACTATAAAGAGAAGTATAAAGCAGCTACCTCTCCTTCTTAGAGTTCCTGTCTCTAAGAATTATAAATAATTACAAACAATAAAAACCTCTTTGAGTGTGGTGGGGTGAAGTGTTGTTAAACTCGGATCGTCTTTTTTCTGCCACATCTTTGTGGTTTATTGTGATATCAGATCAGCGTTCGCTAATGTGCATTTGCAACAAGGAGACAAACAGTCATCAACAATTTTACCCAGCAGTTGTACTGGTTATCTTCTTCTCAATCCTTCCTTGAACATACTACGGACAGTAATAAGAACAACAACGGTAGCATTACTGAAAACGCCAGACACCATTCTTTCAGTAATAACATCCAGTAATAACAACACTAACCCACCTTTGGAACAGCTAGAAAATGGTGCCACTTCGACAGCGAGTGACTTCTCGGAATCGGAAACCGGAGCCAATTAACTATGAATAAACAATTTTATTTAAATTACCGAGTGATTGTTCTATGGGTATGTTTCACAACAACACCTTATGCTGTTTCACAGCCAAATTTCCTCAAGCCATAGAACCAGGTGGTTGCCTTGGTAAAAATTTTTGATCCTACTCAGGTCCTGAATATGAACTAAAGTCAAAACACTTCATCGTCGATATTCCGAACGAACATGTTCAACAATATTTGGACAAAGATGATCCTATCATTTATGAATAATAATAATAATAATAATAATAATAATAATAATAATAATAATAATAATAATATAAACAACGATCCTCAATTGACTGCCAATACTCTGTGAATTTCTGGTGGTTATTATTTCAATACTCAATATCTGGTCGAAACAATTGCTGCTCTTTTCAGTTTTGCAAAACCTTGAAGAAAGTTTGCAAAAAGGCACTGATGGAGTGCCATAAAATTGCTCATCGTCTTAAATTGCATTGTGTTGACGACATCATAATGTCCATTAATTTTTGTAATGGTTTGTTTTCTATTCTTGTTGAAGACACTGTTCTAACTCGTTTACAACAACGATCAAATCTTCAAATATTTTCGAAATCCTGTAGAATTAAACGAAGAGCTAAGTTTATTGTTTGTATACTCCGATGTGGTCGATTACAGCGTGGTGGGAAAGAAAGCCGCTCCGTTGCTTGGTGTCATTCCTGTCAAAGTAGATTCTGCCGTCTGCTTACAACGAAGGTCGAAACATGCTACACGTTTATGGAGGGGTAATACCGCCATAATTTTATGCATGTATTTTCTATTCTTCCTTGATGCATTATTGTAAACATGGACAGAATTATGAAAGTAGCGCTTGCAAGCAGTCATTTACAATAATACATTCAGAAAGAATAGAAAATACATGCATATAATTTTGACGGTAATCCCCCTCCATACACGTTCACCGGGAATTTGTATATCAAGATTATCTTCCTGTCAGTAAATTGCATTTTTACTGTGTCAACATTAGTATTAACGGAGATCTTGAAAAAATTATTGTTACGTGTAGGCTTGTACAAAAATAACAAGAGAAAAGAGTGAAGCCAACAAGTTTTATATATTTTAACAAAATAATTTATTTCCCTAGAAAACAAAGTAAAAAAATAGAAAATAGGACTTATGATTTGTGAACATGAACCAAAATTTAATCCTAAGATTGAAAAATACAAATCCTATCACTAAACAGTTCTAATTGAATCCGGGTTCGAATCTCGATGAAATTCCAATATGGAGGCGATGACGTCAGATAATGTCTGTACTGGTGGTAACAGAGCCTCGATTGAATCACAGTTTATGTTTCCGTATAGAATACCAGAATGAATTTCCACTGAATTTCTTTGTCCCAGAACTTTTATTAAAAAGTACAGTTGTTTAGTCTTCTAGTGAATAAATTATTAAATTCCATAAAACAGATGAACTTCAAAAACAATCTGGCTTCAACAATATAAACACCTTCTTCCTTCAAGGTGTAGACATACGACTGACTGGAAAGCTCTCGGAATGAGTATTAAACCCAACTAAAACATCATCCCAGTCCCGCGTGATGGGTCACGTGGTCTCTTAACATTTGAACAGCGCAATAAAAAAAAAATGAAAATTATCACGTAGGCGACAACAGCCCTATCTAAGAACCAAATTCTCACACTGAAAATATTTAAAAAAGAAAGGCTATTTACAATTCAGCTAACACACAGGCCGAAATGACCTTGGCAATAGTCAATCGTCTTCACTCGATGTTTACAAGATCTATGAACCAGAGTGAGCTATAAATAGTGCTGAATAAATATATTTACGTTCTAAACAAACTGAATTTACTGGAAAAAATATCGAATCCCGTGAAAATAATCATTACAATAAAATATAATGAAACAAAATTAAAATAAAAAAGAAATTTTAAAACTAACACACAAGCAATTTAATTACATATACGTAACAATATTCTATATTCGAAAGAAAAATTAACAGTGCAACTACATTTTCGAAATCAATTCTCAGGTGATACGTGAAAACAAGATGTATCATGTTTACCAATGAGTCGCTTGACAACGAGAACATGGTTTATGAGATATGTTAAAATTAGCTTTTCGTTCGGTAGGACCTACCTTAAAACCGATTGTGTCTTGAGGATTTCGTGCTTTAAATACGCGGCTTTGAGGCATGGTAAAGAATTTCTCCCAAGCGTCCTCATTAACAGACAATATCCATAAGAGGTCTTCATGAGAGGAGGAAAAATGTGTTGCTTTTAAGTATTAACGACCTTTTTCGGGGCCGAGTGGTCTAAAGCGCTCTCCGTTAAGGATCACGGCCATCTCACCTCTGTCTGCTTGTGTTCGAGTCTAGGATTCGGCGAATGTGGATATGTGAGAAAGCTTGCCAGTAGCTTCTCGTGGGTCGGTGGTTCTTTCCGGGGATTTCCCGGTTTCTTCCTCCACCGTTAATACTGGCCGCCATGTATCGCCTATTGTGTGCTGAAAAATGGCGTTAAGCCCCACAACAACAACAACAACAACAACCTTTTTCGGTTGCCGAGACATCCCTATAAATCCGTTTCACACTTCAGGTCAAGGCATTACTTTTCCTTTACGCTACAGCATGGACGAGTCAGAATAAGACATAGTAACCCCTTCAGATCTCACAGACACCTTCAGAAACCGAATAAGAAAAGAAGAAACTGGACTGTAAGAGATTTGGACGTATTTGATTTCTAATCGACTTGAAAGAACGAACAAGAAGAAGAAGAACGAGAACAAGACAAAAATATAGTCATGATGTCAAGACGGCCAGAAAAAGAGCACAATTTCGTCTCCTGTTTTGCTTGGGAGTAGGCATAAAAAGTTACAGGCCTAACTAGGGAACATTAAATAGGAAGAATATCTGAGTCATCTTTCAAGAGAAAACTGTCAGAAAGTAGTATAAAGACTTGCTTTACTGTCCCTTGCCTCCACTGATCTCTCTGGAGACAAAACACGTTGAAGCTGTCGTGCAATAGAGTATAGAAGCAGTCTGTAGTTCATCGATGTACTTGACAGAACGTTTTATTGATGATTTGTCATTATCTGATAAAACATAAGTCCAAAAAGGGTTTCATGGGATTTTCATTCATTCTGATTCACAGTTCTTACACAGCTTGTTGGAATCATATGGAGCGTGCTAAAGACAAACTTCTCCATAGAAAACCTAATGATGTTCAAGCCTACGTAATCAACAAAGATGACACTCATCGATCACGAACCCACTGGGCCGCTGTCTACCTTCACAACTATCATTGTTTGAATTACATTGATTCATATGGATTACTTCCTATGGAAGACGATCATTTACTTCATGAAAAGAAAACTGTGTCGACTCGATTCAATAATGTGAGATTACAAGGATCAGATTCCATGGTGTGTGGACAATATTGTGGGTATTTTCTTTATCAAAGCAGTCTTAGCAGCAGGGAGGGTGAATCCTACAACTTTTGGAACAAGTTATATTTGAAAATAAACCCTCCTACAAAAATGAAAATACAAGGTCAATAACGCTAAACCGAGGTCTCTAACAAACCGAGATCTCTCTCTGATTGGGTTAGCGCATTGTGCTATTTTATCTTTGAAGCTCGTATTTTCAAATTTTTATGCGTTCTCGTTTACCTACCAGTTTCTCGTCACCCTCCCTGCTGCTGCTGTGTGTACGGCGAACGAAATGAAACGGTACCTTATCTGTATATATGACAAAAATATTTTTCCACGCTAAGTGCGTCTATTGGCTGATGAGGCCAAGTGCTGTCGCGTGTTTTTGTTATGTGTGTCAAGAGGGGTGACAACTTCTGCGGCCTTAACGAGTATGTGGATATCCACTCCGCTAAATACAAGCAGAAGATTGCAGTTATCTCTGATCACTTCAGGTATTTGCGTAATTAAATCATTATTCTATCAATAATAATGCTAACCATGGAATCTTGCACATCTAAACTAGCTCGACAGCAACTAGAGGCAATTAAAAAATATCTTCCAGTCCGTGATTCGGTCAAATAAAAATTACAAGAGCGTCAGGAATCTCAGGTGGAATTTACAGAATGTGCAGAACAGTTATTTAAACCGGTTACAAAGGCTACAGAAAGAGTTACAAAGGCTACCAAAGGTCTTCTTCCCACGTTAGAGCAAACCGCTGAAGCAACTGGAAAAATACCAAAAAGAACTGAACAAACAAAAACGATCTTAAGAAAAGTTCCAGGTGAAATAGCTGCTGCTCAACCACAACCACAAACACAAGAAATACTTGAGGGTATTGACCAGCTTCGTTCTGAAATGGCCGATATAAAGGATCTTATACCAGAACCAGCACCAGATACAGAACCAGAACAAGCAAGAGTCAGAACTGAAGTGAATGATAAATTTAGCGAAAAGGGTATTGCCTTCATAAAAACGACGTGGCAAAATTACATGTGCTTGCCGTGCGCACTTATATTGATAGAATTGTGTTTTCTAAAACCCTAATACGCGAATGATAATGTAGGTCGAGAAGCCTGGTGCAAATGGATATTTCGAATACACCACGGAGTTGATCGGGCCCGAAATGATGATACAAGATATATTTCATTTGACAATGGAATAGATGAATATTTTGCATGGTTACAACAAAAACAACAACAACAAAAACAACAACCACAACAACAACAAATACAACAACAACAGCAACCAGTCAAAACAACAAATGAGGAAGAAAAAGAATGTCAGGATGAAAGTTCTACACCCGGTGCCACTGGAAGTGGGATTGCCACTCCTTGTACAGGTACCAGGGGAAGTGGTCTTATTACTCCATGCCCCAATAACGTCCTTGCCGATGTTGAAAGACTAGAAATTCAGATTGGCGGAAAACGAGCCGGCAATAATTCCCCAGAAATCATTCATGAAGCAGCTGCTGTTTGTCAGAGATTATTCACAGGAGGTATCATGGATATTAATGTTTATCGGTCCCTTATTGATGAAATTGTTGATAATTACGGCGATGATGAAATCATTGATGATTGATGTACTTTGATCAGTGACAAGAAAATAAGATGATGATACATAATGCTCAACGTGGACCTGTAATGGTCAGGGTGATAAATTCGCAATTACCGACATATAAAGCGATCTACGGAGATGGACCCGGTGATGTTGTTCAGGGTCTATTCAGAAGGATAACCCCAAAAGCAATACCGATTGCAAAGCAACTGGGAATGAAAGCTATTGACGTTGTTCGTGATAAAGGTATTGGTGCTGTTGGTGATGTTGCTAGCAAAGCAGTCTCAGCAATGAAGGATAGACTAGCACGATTAATACGACGAAAACCTCAGCCAGTAAAACTGGCAAGCACCGAAGTTATCGCAGCAAATGTTAGTAAAATAAATAAATCAAGCAGCAAATCAAAAACTAGCAGAGTTGGCTTGTGTACCCCTATCAGAAAAAGAAAAAAATATATATATAATTGCTAGTCTAATAGCATGAAGTGGTCTTCGTGTTAGACGATAACAAGTATAATAAAGATGTTTAAACGTGTATCTGATCCAGCATTTGACATGGACGCACCAGTTCTCAAGGATGAATCTGTGCGCGATTATCGATATTATTCTTATGACGCACGTGTACCTAACGCACAAGGAAGAATCGAGTTGCAAGTTCAGGATACAAGTGGATATTTCCTGCCCGCTGAGGAATTCATAGAGATCGAAGGTAAAATTTTGAAAGAAGATGAATTGGTGATCGAGTTGGTTTTGTTAATAATGGCGTCATGACATTATTTAACTGTGCTACGTGTAACATCGACGGACGAAATATTGAATCATGCCTGGAAAACGTCGACATTGCCACGACGATAATTGGCTTTGTAAGATACAGCGATGATTACTCGAGATCAGCTGGTCCATCAAATATGTTTGCAAAGGATACAACTGATCATCCAGAAAGCAGAAACGTAACACTAAATGCAGCTGGAACTGAAGTTGCATCAATGAATGAAAATTTCAACTTGCTTTCGCATCACGTCGATCAATTTTGAATGGCGATGAAGAATTTTCATGTGTGATTCCACTATCACATATATTTGGATTCTGTAAAAATGTTTAAAGGTTATTTTTGGCGCTAATCACACAGTGGTACTTGTCAGAAAAGCCACCGACAATGATGCAGTATGGCATGCTGTTGCCGTTGATGCGGGTAAAGTAATACTAACAAAACTTTTGTTGTGGATGCCAGTAATAACTCCATCACTGGCCGAAGAACAACGGTTGCTCTCTTTTATGGATCAGGGTGGTAAATCAACGTTGTCATAGTTGACGATGGCCACAGACAGTATTCAAAGCAATGTTGCTGGTTTATTCACATGGCAGATAGCATCACAGCAGGGGGTGTCGGCACCACGACATATATTCATTGCGTTTCAGGAAAATGCCAGAGTAGATTCGCAGGAACGAAATCCAATGGTGTTTGACACGCTTTGGGTTAGTAAAGTTTCTTTGAGGAAAAATGGACATCAAGAACCTTCTGAAGAAGTCTTGCTGAATTTTGATAATCATGTTGCACGTGCTTATCATCTGTTCATGACATTCATGGGGCGTGATCAGAATGTGGATTCTTGTTTGCAGATTTCTCAGCGGGATTTCACAACATTATATCCGATCTATTATTTCTCACTGGAACACTTGGATTTGTTCAGACAATCAGTCGTTGACATACACTTCCGAGCTCGTGTAGCACGACTACCCGCTGGTGGTTACAGAGCAATCGCTGTTATACTCTCAGACAAAACAATATTGCTTGAAGGTGTTGGTGGACGAATGAGAATCATTGATGCCCCAGTAGAATACATGTAATTAAATCGTCTATGATAGTATAATGTCATATCATCATGTTAGTGTTACTCTGACTCCTGGTCAGATTAAAAAGCTATAATCAGTATAAAAAAGGAACTGTGAAATAAAAATCTTGCTGAAATCAGAGCAGACTGCAGGTGGTTCAAATAAACTATCACTGATAGAACGTCAACTCAGGCACTTCAATGACGCCAAACGAACAAAGACCGGCATTAGACTTAATCTTTCTGCGCGTGCAATTAAAGACGCAGTCAAGACGGGTGGTATATATCCACTTCTTGCAGTTGTGCCAACGTTGATAGCCGCTGAAGCCCCAACTGTTGAAAAAGTAGCTGCACTTGGTGCTGTTGGAACAGCCGCTGGGATGGCATTAAAGAAAGCAACAGGCCAAGGACTAAATACTTCCAAAAAAAAGGGGAAAGGTCTAAGATTGCCACGAACCCCTCATTCATGGTACAGTCAATCCACGGGGAAAGGTCTAAGACTGCCCAGGACACTTCACTAAACATGCTTCCCATGTCCAATTTTGATTTACTTTATGCTGCTAAAAATTTAAACATCAGAAACTTCAGAGGTGCTTTTATGCGTGATCAATTACCAAAACAACCAAACCGTGTTGAAACCGGTATCATTAATCTCGATGGACGTTCTGCTCCTGGTAATCATTGGGTTGCATACGCGATTGATCCACGTGGAGTTGTTTATTTCGGTTCGTATGGGTTGGCGCCACCAAAAGAATTTTTTAAAATATATCAGCGGACTTCAAAACACTCCTGTCTGGTATTCAACATTACCAACACGGACAATGACTGATCCGCCAATATGTGGCCGTGAATTACTCTCTGTGCTCCACGCTGTGTCATCGTCAACGACACCGCCTCATAAAGTCGTGCACGAGTATACCACGTCGTCCAACGTTTTAAACAGGTCTTAGGGAACATACAATGGTAGATATTTTCGGAAGATCTGTACGGGGCAAGCCCCAAGGTGAATTATCTAAGCATGCAACCCTTGACGAGGTGAAGGATGAGCTCGCTAATCTTTTGCATCTCGTAGATGTGGACCAAAATGAAGTTGTTGTTTTTCAGGATCAGCAAGGAAGATTAAAGATGAGCAATATCCCGTGGACAGGTATTTTTCTGCAGGTTCCAGATGCAACCGAAGATAACTTAGTGATGTTTACTATAAACGGTAAAATTAAAAACTCAATCTTAACACTCATGGGAGAGATTGCTGGACGCATCAGAAGCATTGGAGATATTATGTATGGCGATCTCAATATGAGCAGAAATACAATTATCAATGTGAGAGAACCAAAATCAGATGATGAGTTCAATGATCGTTTACTATCCATCGGTGATACAATGACTTTGTTCTCTCAATAATAAAATTACTGGTCTCAGAGAACAAGAATCAAACGATGCTGCAACGAAGAAATACGTCGAGAATAGCAACATCCCGATGATTACCTCGTTAATGACAATCAATGATGGAATGACCTCATTTAGATCTGAATTTGATACTCATATAGCCGCATTTGTAAATTTTCGGAGAAACACAAATAGAGCTATTAATGATTTTTTTTTTTTAAGTCCAGCAGTCATCGACATTAAACTCTCTGACATAAAAAAGATTACCGATGATGTAGTATATACAGTAGCATCTGGATTAACATTATGGTCACCACCCAATAAATCCGTTAAAAATCGCTCGAAGGTTACCGACATATACAGATTCTCAATACTCGGCACCTCAGCATTTACAGTATCTACCACGATTTCACGTCGTTCTCCAGTTCTGACTCCGTCTGGATCTATGTTAGTGATATTGGATCAAAACAACCAGTGAATATTTGTGGTGGAAACCGAAGAAGAAGGCCTCAGCGTGTTGTACTATTTGTGTCTTGAATTAGTCACTAAACTACCACCTACTTAAATTATATAATGAACCAATTGATTGACGTTGTTGCAGCGTAACATTACAAATACGAGCAACTGTGTTTGTTGCAGACCCAACTGAAAAATGTCATTGATAAGTACACAGTAAAACAAAAATACCGCAGACGTATCGTTGTTACTGACATAATTGTATATTCCGCATCGCCGTAGTCGCTGAAACAGCAACTATAATCGGATCATTATCAGCCACATACATAATAGCGCCAGTAATAGAAATTGGTGTTGCAGCTGTAACTGATGTTGCTGGTATTTTTAATATCATAGGAAAATAGACAGCTACGTGCGCGGCTGATAAATTACACGAATATACAATGTTGCTATCAGCGGCAACACACACACACGCCAAAATTATCATCGCTGATATCATCAGGGCTCAACGATGGAATAATATCAGATCAGGAATTCGCAGAAATGATTAAGGTTTATTATGGAGCAACTGGAAACCAAACTTCTTTGTGTCCTGAGAAAGTCAGGGATTTAGATCCCTAATTTAAATCAGGAAGTAAATAATAATGTCACAAGAATTGCAAGAACAAATCGTCGCTAATACAACACCACCTACAACCACGATGATATCAGCGAGCTAAACTAATCCTGAGTTTGACGTTAGCTTTCGAATGGCAATTCCAGCCAAAGAAATAGCGTTAGCGCAATTACGAGTATATTACAGCTGGCCAAATATTAGATCAAAGTCATTCGGTGGGTTGCCCGCAAATAACTCATTAGTGTTTTCCTATAAAAAATAAACCCGATGGAACTCCAGGCTGGAATATTGTTGGCATTCCTATGGGCAGTTATCAAATAGAACAGATCAATAGTGAATTCCAACGCAGGATTAAATCTATCACAGGAAAAGAATCCAAAATTGCTATCACGACTCATGAGCTAACATTATCAGCCGCCATTGAAATATCAACGCCAGATTATGCCGTCGATATATATCAACCATCGATCCGAACTGTGTTGGGATGGCCAGAGATATCACCTGTTCATCGATAACCACCAGAACCTCAACGCGGCGATTTTATCACAGACAAACGAGTATTTTCTTCCCTTCTAGAATATCGAAAACAATATCCATGGCGGTATTTGGAGCGAGCTAGCTTTATTGTCGACGAGAAGACTGCCGCGCCATTAGATTCTAAAAAATAGTATTGTACTGCTACTGATGGTACAAGATTTCCAATACCGCTAAAAACTTTCTATCATTATGATTTTGATGCTAATAATAAACCACTCGTTGACTAAAAAATATTAATTAGTACGTCAAAGCTATTACGCCTGAACACAAGCGTGTACGCAGTGAACTGTGTCAATTGTTTCAAAGTTACATAAGAGAATATCCCAACGACGATCTAAAGCAGCAAGTCATTGAAACGATACAGCATCTAAATCAGGTTGTATCCGACCTCGGGTATGTCAATTGGGTCATTATCGAAACAGCGATTGCTACTGGAGATGAATGTATTGATCTTGAACCCCCTACGTGACAACATTTAAGCAGCTGTTTCTCAGACACTATGCGATTACAGAAACAGAATTATCAAAATTCATTATGCCAGGATTTAAACTCGCTGACGCCAATGTTATCATTGATGAATATTTTCCAGCGATACTAGAATCATGGAGCAAAATATCCCCTCCTCCAGATATTCTCAAATATAACAATGATACAGACGGCGGTGGTCCTCATATATCACCAGGTGTTGTTAATATTGCATTAACGATCGTAGTCAATCTTGTATGTGATGCAATCGATGGCAGTTATCAAGAAGATCTTAAAAAAATCCAGACAAGCACAGCAGGGATATATTCTTTACACATTCACCCCTGAAGTCCCCCTGGATTTTTAATTGTCTCAGTACCTGTTAATCCGGTTTGTCTACGATGTCATAATCGCAATTATCACGGATACATTTCCGACTTATTGACCAAAGTGGACACCTTCTCGATCTTAGCAATGAATATTTGACAATAAGTTTGAATGTGAGATTGTGACCTCACTGATTTTTATAAAATTATAATCAGAATAAAAAATAAAAATATCTGATTCTGAATCAGAACCAAAAATAAAAATCTGAATCGAAATCAAAATCTCATTCTGAAGAAATATTATTATCTGATTCTGTATAAATATTATAATCTGAGTAAAAATAAATATTACACACTCTGTTATTCGGTGTTACAACTTTCACTTTCATTTTCACATTCCCCTTTGACTTTCGTCAAGGACTCTGTCGGGATAAAGTCAAGGACTCCGTCATGGTGTTCACACTCGTATATAAATTTTTGATCTGTCTTACACGTGAACTCACAATCGTTTTTGTTTCCTATTTGCGTGATAAATCGCCTGTGAAGTGAAACGAATTTCCGGATGTTTTTATCATCATCGACATAAAGTAACGACTGTTTCGTTGCTTGTTGGAGTAATTTAATAAAACTGTATTTGGCTGCTAGCATGCATCTTCCATCGTATTTTTGTTCTTGTAATCTTTCAAAATCATTTGTGATTATTTTCAAGATCCAATTGATCAGAGAGTTAATCCTCTAATTTTGTAATCGCAGAAATAATTGCATTAATATTATCGGAATTAATTATATAACAAATAGTTATTTAAAATAAAAACAAAAGTAGACAGTAAGAATGATGAGTAATTTGCCGTTCCATTGGGTCCCTTCATTTACCAGTTTTTGCCGTTTCATGGGGTCCCGTCGTCATTTGCCAGTATTTGCCGTTGAGGCTTTTTTTTCTGGCTGACAGATCTTTTTATTGGGTGCCCTTCAATGAGGCTCTGGCTGACAATTCTTTTTATTGGACACCCTTCATGAGGCTTTTTTTCTGGCTGACATTCTTTCTGAATGTCTTTTTATGGGGCACTCTTCATGAGGCTGAGGATCCATCACTCCTACTGTATTTTTGAGGGCTTCTATTTTTCAATTTTGTGCACACCTCCCCAAAATCAAACCCCAGGGAGTGCAAAATCAGCACCCACCACGTTGTTCAACATGATGGGAAGGTGTGCATGAATTTTATAATTATATTTTTCTGTTGAATTTCTCCTTAGGCTGGAGCACCCCAATTATTATGAAAATACGATTATCGCCCACCGTCGACAAATTTCTGAGTCACGGGATTCGAACTCCACACGTTGAGTATAAAGATCCGCAGCGTTAGCGCTAGGCCACGGATCATTCTTATGATTATATGTTTCAGACATTGTTATGAAGTTACTTATAGAACGTTTTCAGCAGACGATTTTACCTGGATAATGGGCAACCTGGCAGCTTCTTTTATATGCGATCACCAAAATTTACCATTTTTAACAGGGCATACTGAAGCAAAGTCAACTTATAAATCACAAATAATAGACTTGTTACAGTTTGTGTTGTATAGTTGCGGCATAGTATCATTTAACTGCAGTGTGGACTATTCAATGAAACACCATATAAAGTCTACGGTAAATCTGCCAGATGGCGGCTGATGACGTCATTCGGGAACTATCGATACCTGAAAATACAAAAATAGCTTACCCAGATTACATACAAGGGGACGTGGCTTATCTGTTCCTCTTGTTTTCCTGAATTGTCAGGGACATGTAACATACAAGAGAGAGGGGTAGTCCTGGTGTAAACACATACCCTGACAGAATCAAGGAGGACAAGAAATACAGTGTGAGCCACAAAAAAAATAATCCGCAGCCGTCATATAATATTACGCAGTTACAAGCGAGGCTACTGTTTAATCACTCTGCCGGAGGAAGTTTAACTTGACAAAGTTATCTCCCTTCATTTAGTATACAGTTGAAAGACAGCTATAATTGAGCCAAAGTAGAGCGGCGGACACAGTGAGGAGATAAACGGAAATGTTATTTCTTGTTTATACTTCTTTGAATACGCCGATTTGGTTATGTTATTTGCAACAAGTTGTACTGAAGCTCTGCAAATATCAAAATGTTTGCCATCTGCATTGATAGAAATATTTTTCCTTTGCCTGTCATCACATTCACAGATTTAACTGCTGTTGGAAATTTTTTGAATTTGCAGGTACCTCCACGTTAACAATTTTTACTCTGTGTAATAGCCTGTAAATTACCCAAAGAATTATTTTTCGGATCTGAATCAATATGATCAATCATAAGTCCATCTTTGATCAATCCGTGAAAACATTCATAAATAAATTTATGACTGAGATATCCTTTTTCCCCCGGCATTGAATATGAGACACCCAGTTATAATGACAGACCGACTGGTTTTTTTTAGTCGACAGTTCCTCATGATACCATCACGTGATGCCTCATAATTTTTAATGATGGAATGTGTTGCAACTTGATTTTGCTCTACCTATATAATAGTATTATTTGTCTAAATTATTATTTTATTACTAAGCAATGTGGAATGCTCCAGCCCAAAAATCTAGCGAGATAGTCTTTAGATTTTTTTGTAATAGGAGATTTATCACCAGCAACGCTGATGCCAGCGTGTTGTTTTTTTTTGTCACCGTTTTAAAGCCCTGATTTATTTTTACCACCGCATTCTACAGAAAACTGAGTTTCACCCTCACTCCGACGTTACACTTTAAACACGGCTTTGGTCCTAGACTTTCTCGTCGCACGCTCTGCATGTGATATCCACAGAATTAATTTACACAAGCCCGATTACAAGGAATTGCAGAACCAATCGTGAACCACTTACAATTATTATTTGCTTGACTCATTATATATCATAAATTAAAATTTAATTAATATATATATATTTGCCTTAATTATAACATGGAGGAATTTACAAGATTATCTGCGATTAAGCCCTCTAAAACTAGATTCGATCTTGACAGAATAACACCTAAATTACCGAGGCGATCTCTTTTTCATGTTGATTTGACAAATAAAACATTAATCAATCGTATCCGTGAAGCCAAGAGAGAATTTCGCAATGACGGTGCGGTTAATGTGTGGTCAACATTCGGAATTATGCAAGACGTCGATGCTACAATGAATGACAAGCGAGCAAGGACAATTATTAATTATCTTGACGAACAATGATATATTTTTAGAATAAAATTTATCGTAGCGGTAGATACCGCCACGGTAGATGACATCTGGATTATCCGTGACAAATGTGATCCTTTTCGATTACATCACGCTGGAGATGTTGTAAAGTTAAGTAAATATTCCAAACCAGGAATACTGACTGGAGTTGATAGACCTTATCATGAGCGAGCATATCCTGTAACGGCAGTTGTTTATGCGATGTATCCGCTGAATGATAAACCTAGTGTTGATGACCTCTTGCCGATGAAAATTTCTCGCTTGAATTGTGTTCCTGAACGGGTTATTGAACACTTTATAAACGCGAAACAAGGAAACGGTTTAACGGATTTACGACCTAAAACAATAAATAAGTGGGTAGAAACAATTAAATATACCGGAGCGTCTATCAAAGACGTTGCTCAACTGGAAAAAAATTAAGATTTCCAATAAGACTGAAGACACTAACCGGAGAGATTTTGTACTAATCGAAATATATTAAAAAAATGGAGTTTTGATATAGATTGTTGATCATAACGCACACGCGTGGACTTCGGACATAACAATATTTCCACGAAATCGAACTGTTAATTTTTATAACGGTGATATGTTTGATTTTATCAGAAGTTATTAGTAAGAGTGACCCTGTATCCGTGTGGTTGTTTCAGAGTTCAGAATCTGTGAAGATACTTATCGTGCAAAATCTCTTTATAACGAAATGAAATTCTTGCGTTGAAATACACGAACGATACTGATGTTATCGAACGATTACTCAGTAATTGCTTCACCGTTCCGTCATTTGCTGCTAACTTTGCTCAGAAGGAATATTCATGGAGGCCAACACGGTTGGAATTTCTTGAAGATGTCCAACACAGTTGTGTGGAATACGGACACTGCTGTTATCATGTGTGGTGATCACGGTCAACCACCACCCTTTGTTGGATCATCTCCGCATGACGGAAAAAGTTCGTAGATTATTATGAGGAGATAACTGCTGATTATAGAGCTATTGATGAACCGTTGAAAGAGTTTAAAAAGTTAACGAGACTGCAGCCAGATAAGATTCAATATGAGATAATGCGTGAAGTAATTCTAGAGACTGCTATGAATGATGGAATATGTGCAGACCAAATGATTTGATAGTTGCAAGTAGATAGTTCGTGATATACTTCAACAGCAATTATTTCTGTTACAAAAAGAAAAATTTCAGACTTACGTGTGCCATTGTGTTATCGATGAGCAGATACAGGCAAACAAAACAATGAAGTTGAGTTTCCTGGAGTTAATGAGAAACAAAAACTTGTATGAAATGATCTTGTTGTTCCTGTGCGTGCTATTGACTCCATTGACTCTAGGATATGCTATAACGATTCATACGTCACAAGGATTAACTATTTCTGATACAAATATCTGGATTGTCGACGATCGCATGGAATGGTCGAATTTAGTTTATTTAGCGGTGTCGAGAGTTAGAAGAATGTGTCAGCTACGGAGGGTTATCATAGACTGCACAATGACTCAGGAAACCACTGCTAGCAATTACGATGAAATAGTAAGGAGAAAATTAGCTGGTTATCAGTGATCTGACAAAAAAAGTAAGCGTGACTTTGATCTTGATATTGAATTTCTCATGGCCCCGAAACAACAACAAAATAGTCACTGTGTTTACTGTAACACAATAATGTTGAGGCAGTATTCTTCTAATGACCCACGACAGTTTACTGTGGATAGAATTAATAGTAGTCTCGGCCATACACGCGAAAATGTGATGCTGACCTGTCTTGACTGTAATCGACGTAGGAGCGCTGGTGTCCTGCTTTCACAGAAGTGAAGGGTGTGGTAATTGTGTATCTTCAGGAATGGCTTGTAATTGTTCTCGTACAAATCCACGTTGAGGAATAGTTGAATCTAGTCTGTAGATTGCAGGTCTACCTGTGGATCTTACCACGCTGGCAATTTTATGTGTGGTCACACTCCAAATAGGATTAGTAGCTATTTTATACCCCCTTCAAGTTCACCAGGTTCATATAAATATCTTACAGTCACATTACCTAATACTGGTTATTCTGAGAAAGAGTCACGTCGTTATTCTGGTATGTTTTTCTGTGATCGCATTGATGGGGGTCATAGAAGTTCCACGGGTAATTTCATTATTTAACGCAGCTATCGCACTTGGTAGTCTTGCAACCCATTCACGAGATCTCTTATCCCCAGACTTAAGGTCAATGGATATTTCCTGCGCATATTGATATCCAAACAATCGCTCAGCAAGTGTTCGATTAAATCGTTCAACGATTGCCTGATCGCGATGAATTGCGGTGTGTCCTCGTCTGATTTTGACATTATGGTGTTTCATCAGAGATGTTACTGCACCAAGAAATTCCTTGCCAGGATGAACTTGTAGTAGCTGTGGCCATCGCAAGTGTCCTCGTTGATAAATTCGTTCAAAAGCAGATGTAACTTCAGTTGCTGTCTTTGTTGATAGTGGTTCTGCTTCTTTATATCTACTTGCAACGTCAACGACAATCAACGCGTATTTGTATGTGCGCGATTGACGTATACCAGTTTTAATAGTATCATATGGTAAAAACAAAATATCTGCCTGATGAACTTCATTGGGTGAGCTGACATCAAAATGTGCGTACTCAATATTGTAGGTAGTGGTAGATAAATTTGCCATATTGCCTGTCGTGCTAACCTATTTTCAGCAACAGAACGTGTGACATTTGCTGCATCAGCAAGTTTACTAACTTTCCCAGTGAAGCAGCGATATCACCACCATTGACATTAGTCAAGTGGGAGATAAATCTGTATTTTTTTTGATACCACATTTCACACTTGCCTGTAAGCGCACGCTTTTTATTCCTCGTCGTTATTGTTTTTAATCCATTTGTGGGGTGGGTGCTCTGGACCGAACACAATATAAATTCATATTATTTATTATATATTTCTACAACATGGATATCATTGATTTTTTCAGCAACACGAAAGCAAGATGCAATCAAGCATCATCCAGCGCTACCAAATTCTATCAGAGCAATTATCATAGGTCCATCTGGGTCTGGTAAGATGAAATTGTTACTTAACCTGATAGTGAGATGGCTCAAGTGGGATGAGTTGTATTTAGTGACACCATCAATAGATGATCAGCGATGCTACAACGTGCTTAAAGATTTTAATGAAAATGCAAAATTGTTGGACGAGGACAGTAATGATATTATTGATCTTTTCACTGACATTGATGATGCTCCATCTGTGGATGACCTCGATGGACGTATTAATAATCTTGTAGTATATGCCACGAATAAAAAAGCGCAAGGAATGACAATGAGCCTGGAACGCGAAGCGGCCCGAGTTGGACTTAGGATAAGCGGGAATAAGACAAAGATCATGAGGATCGGATATACCACAGCAAGGGACGCCGTGAAGATTGGTCAGCAACAACTTGAGGAGGTAGAGAAATTCACCTACCTAGGCAGCACCCTAGCCAACGATGGCGACTCCGACCACGATGTCGCTTGCAGAATAGGGAAGGCAGGGGCAGTCTTTCAACGGTTTCGACCAATCTGGGCCAACGCGCAAATCAGTGTAGTGACGAAAATCCCGCTATTCAATACCATCGTCGTCCCGATTGCAACCTGTGCATGTGAAACATGGAAGACGTCGGCCCGGATGGCAAGGAGGCTTAACGTCGCACAACAGCAATGGCTGCGTCGAATCCTGCAAGTCTCGTACAAAGATCGCATCACAAATGAAGAGATCCACCAGCGAACAGGCACCCGCCCTCTCAACGACATTGTGACTGAGCGCCGGCTACGTTTTGCTGGCCACGTACTCCGGCAACCAATCTCACGGCATCCAAGAAACGCCATCTCGTGGACGCCACGGGGAAGACGGAAACAAGGCCGCCCACGAACTACATGGCGACGCACTTTCATCGAAGATCTGAAAGCGCTGGGCATATCATTGGATGACGCTGAAACCATTGCGACAGATCGACCTCGATGGAGAGCACTCGCTGCCCAATGCGCCGAACAGCGCAGGAGGAACTAAGTCTAAGTAAGTAAGTATACGATGATGTAATGCTAGACAAACAATCAAATCCAGCTCGGATATTTACCCTAGGCAGACACAAAAACACCGATATTATATATGTTACTCAGCGATATGCAACAATACCTAAAGTGATTAGAGATAAATGCAATATTCTGGTTGTCTTTAATGGTGTTGATACCACAAACTAAGAAACATCCATCAGACTTGGTGTTCAGGGGATATGGATATGATTATGTTTAAAAACTTCTTCTCAAAAGCGCAAGCGATTCTTCATGGATTTATCACGATAAATTTACATGATCCTCGGTCGAGGTATCGTGTAGGACTCGATAAAATTTTTGGTTGAGAGAGACATCAGCAGGGAGGGTGACGACAAACTGGAAGGTAAACGAGAACGCATAAAAAGTTGAAAGTAAAAACATCAAAGATAAAATAACAAAATGCGCTAACCCAATTAGAGAGAGATCTCGGTCGGTTAGAGACCTCGGTTTAGAGCTATTGACCTTGTATTTTCATTTTTGTAGGAGGCTTTATTTTAAAAAATAACTTGCTCTAAAAGTTGTAGGATTCACTTTCCTTGCTGCTGCCTTGGATTTTTCTTAGAACATTTAGTGACCCGTTTTGATGTTGAGGACTGTAAGTAATGATATAGAAAAATGGTTCTCTAAACATTATGGTTATCTGTTGTCTTTAGCTTATAAACGAAGTTTGCATCGATGGCTAAATCACAATGTCTTAGACATGGGCGCCCGCAGGATTTTGTGCAGGGGGGGGGGGGTCAGGATTTTCAGGGAGAGGGGGGTCAGTCAGTCACGGCCGGGAGAGTTTGTATAAGAAGCAGTCTGAAATTGAAGCTAATATTTATTAAGCGTTTTGAACAGAATCTTGTGACATATTTTCAGCTCCATTTGCATGTTTAAACTTGTCGGAATTTATATATACATGGCCTTATATCACTGGAAATCATGTTTGACTCGACAACATTGTCAACCATATAAATACTTTCATGTTTAGGTTGGGTTGTTTGTATTCCTGTTTGGAATTAGGAAAGCTTATTCTCATAAGCTATAAACACCAAATTAGTTTTTAAATACTTTGTGTGAACCGAGTTAAGTACTTTTAGCTAAATTTAATGACGCTGACCTGAAAATGTACTGAGTTTACAAATAGGAAAAATTCGCGATGCTATATGGAATGAACTAGGCTATAGTCGCACCGCAGATAGTGGACTAAGTTTTTAGTGAAATTAACGTTTGTTTGCATGACCTATTTATTTATTGTTCCTCATCCTTATATATTTTTTCCCAAATAGCCTTATTATTCTGCTCAAAATAATTTCAAAAAGTTGTAGAGACGCAAAAATACATTTTACAGCTCAATACCATCTTAGGATCAACGCTTCACTAGGTCGTGCTTATGTTCATAGGAGTTGCCGGCCTTGTTAATTTCCGTCTGTCTGTTTGTCTTGCCAACATAGCAAGTTGGTTTCTGTCAAACTTTACATTTTCCATTGTTTTGTTATATTCTGATATATAGTCGCAGAAATATATATATATAGATATACATATCAGCTAAAATGGATGCACCGTCTGGTTTTAGACAGCGTAAGTGTACGTTACGGTTTGTAAAATATGATTGTTGTTTGCAGTCTCAGAGTGTTGCAGTGCTGCAGATTTTATGATATTGCTGTGCACACGTAGATACGCTGCGCAAGCTTGATATTAATTTGGGTCATAATCATTAAAATGGTATGTACAGCTAAAACAGCGGGTTAAAAACCATTATAATACATAGATTCTTAATTGTCGTACAAAGTAAGACTTTCACCATGATACTGATAGTTTAAGTGGGGTGTGTGTAATTCCACAGTGCAAGACGCCTCCCCTGAAATTCGTGTTTGTTAGGTCGCCGTCTTACTGCCTGAATGACGGCGTTATGTAGTGTGTTCTGAGGTCGACTAACCTCGGAACTAGTCCTACCACGTAAGACCCATCAGGGATGATGGGTCTTGCTGCCTAACTAACGGCGCTATGTAGCGTGTTTTGATGTCGAAACGAAAGTCAAATTTTCAGGAATATCACACACAACTGGCAACCAATAACGACGCTTTTCTACAAAGTAAAGTTATAATGTTTTTGCCAGACTTTACTTACCCTGATGTCTTTTCTCTAATAAATTCAAATTCTCACAAAAGAAATGGACCTGTTTTCAAGTTTCATTGGCCTACATTTCAGTTGGCTGGAAAGCGATGAAAGCCGGGAATGCCGAAATCGGGTTAGGTTGAGATATTATTCTTTAACGAAATGAATAAAAAAATATATTATGCCTATTGGAACTATAAGCAACATTTAGTTTCGTTCAAGAAACATATCCTCCACATGAACCTACTTGAACATACTTTGGCATACCTTTGCTACCGTCGCATTGCAACAAATTCAGATATTTGTAAACAGAACATGAAAATGCGTCCATTTGCTAGTGTCATATTTTGATTCCACCAGGATAAAGACAGCACAGTAAGTATATTAATTACACATAAATTAGTGGAAGAGTGTCGATATAGGCTGCCAAGTGTGTGAGATATTCCTGAAACTTTGACTACTTTTTCCAATGTCATTGACATCGGAACAGGCTATGACAGGCCATTTTTTGGGTTGGAAGACGTAGCACTTAAACAAAAACAACATGTGCTATGTCTTACATTGTAAGATTACCTCGGAACAAGAAGTCAAATTTTCAGGTATATCTTTCACACTTGGCATACCATATCGATGCTTTTCTACAAAATAAAGTCATATTGCTTTAGTAGGTCTTTACTTTCTCTGATGTCTTGTTTTGTCATAAATTCAGATTCTGACAAAAGCAAAAAATCATGTTTTCAAGGTATGTTGACCAGCAGTTCTGTTGGCTTGAATGCAATGGGAGCCAGGAATGCTAAAATGGGATTAAGGTCAAGTATTTTTCTTTAATGAAACAAATAAAAATATCTAATATTGTAGAAAGTGTTTAGATAGTTTCATTTTGTTTGAGATATTTATAATCCTTTTAACTGATTTCATTATCTCCATCCAGTTCATATTGATTTTACATAGGTGTGATGTTAGTTGCCAGTATAGTGTAAATACTAGTCTAGCAGTTGTCATTTACTGGTGCATACAGTAAATTTGTTATTGACTCAGTAGGAAATTATGCCAGAGGCAAATCAAAGATAATTAAGACTGATGCTCCAGCCCAAATCAATGTGCATCATAAAAATGCACAGGTTGCAATGTCCATGCATCAGAAATGGGTTACATTTAAATTTCAAGCTTAAACGCCTAAGGGTATGCAACTATTGAGAACCCTGTGTATCCCAGCTGAAATTATTATTTCCTCTTAACCACATTTAAATTGTGAAAATCAAGTAACCCATTAAGCCATTTACTTTCTTACTTGGATTTTATGATTTAGCAGCATAAGAAACAGTATAAAATAGTCGGCACTCATCAGATGACATAGGTGCAACATCAGTGAGTTCTTCTAGTGCCATTAACCACTCAGCCATTTTTATATGTACCGCTCTGCTGTCTGCTCAATACTAGATGTTTGTATATTGCTGTCCACTCAACAGCTGAAACACAGATCAGTGTAAACCATCGGTACATCCTCTTTTCATCTACATAAACTCAAGCCAGTGATAAAGATCTTTCCATTTCCAAAATGTAGTTCTTGACACTTGACTGCCATCATACTTTTTAAGTTTCTTTTCCTCCACATAAACATCAGTAATATCAAAAAGTATTTTGTTGACTTATTAGCGCTCTCTTCATGACTCTCTGGGACCCAGGCTTCCGGATCAAATACACATGAAATTCTCAAAGGATACACCTTTTCTTCTAGTGGCATGCCCCTGTGACGCACCTCATTTTCCCCCAGGACTGTTCCCCATTTCATGTTTGGTCAGCTGTGGCCAGACTGCAGAATAGCTAAATGCTAGACTTTAGTAAACAGGCATGAAGCCATTGTAACTAATTAATGGTTAATACTGCCCCTCTGAATGCCACTATAACATATTTCAAAGAAACCATGATCTGTTTAATAAGTCTGCAACAACCTGTAATTAACTGACATGTAAACTATGCCCTATTTTGTTGTAAAGGTGTTTGAATTGTTACGTGTAGGCTCGTACAAAAGTAACAAAAGAAAAGAGTGAAGTCAACAAGCTTTGTAAATCTTAATAAAATAATTTATTTCCCTAGAAAATAAGGTAAAAATGTGAAATAAGACTTACGGTTTGTGAATATAATCCAAAAATCAATCCAAGAATTGAAAAATATAAGTCCTATCACTAAGCAGTTCTAATTGAATCCAGGTTCAAATCTCTATGAAGTTCCAATATGGAAGGCGATGATGTCAGATGAGGTCATTGTACTGATGGCAACAGTTCCTCGTTGAAACACAATTTATAATGTTCTGTTTAGAATTCCAGAATAAATTTCCACTAAATGTCTTTGTCCCAAAATTTTTATAAAGAAAAGTATTTTCCTGAATGAATTAATTATTTTAAATATGAAAATCAACTCAAATGGCAACAACAAGACACATACCTTGAGCCCAAAGGTACAATTTTACAACTCTCAAAACTACTAGAGAGCGTCTGTTTTAACCCACGATTCCAGATCACATGGTGGCTCACGTGATGGGCTACGTGATCACTAATTTGAACAGTGCAGTAAAAAGAATGCTATTATACATGTACGCTAAAATAGCCCTATCTAAGAATCAACTTCCCACACTGGAAATAAATTAAAAAAGAAAGGCTGTTTACAACTCCGCTAACACGTGGGCCGAACATGACCATGGTAGTAGCCAATCATTTTCGCTTAGTGTTTACAAAACGTCTCAACCAGGGTGAGCTAAAAATACTGATAATGTAATACCTTTTACGTTCAAATCAGGTCAAAACAGAGAAGTGATTTTTCCAAAAATAGTCAAATCCCGTGAAAATTATCATTATAATGAAATATTATGAAACAAAAATAAAATAAAAAAAGAATTCAAAACTAACACACAAGCAATTTAATTACATATTTGTGACAGAATCCAGTAAAATAAAAATTGGCAAAATGTGTTTTCATTTTTTTGGGAAATGGACTTTTGATACAGATGAGCCAACAAAATGAAGAAGAAAAACGTTCTATAGAAGATGAACATTCCATTTGATTGGTTAATACCTAAAGCTTGCATGAATTTATCTTGATAACAGTTCAGATATGCAACAATTCAAATTTGCAATCTCAAGCTACATGTATTTAGGGACCGTAATGTACCAAGATTAATTCATTTTTTTCTGTTGAGCCTACATTATATCCCACCTTTATTCAGGGTCAGCTTGCAAGGCATTTAACAAGGTTCATCAAATTACATATTATTCTGACTTCTTTTTTATGTTGTTGCTCATATACTGCTAGGTATATTTTTTCATTCCTTTGTTTAATGTAATGATGGTAATTCACCTTTATATATAAGGTACAGTGTAATGCCATGAATTTACTCATGAAAAAATTTCTTTGGTGGGACTGGAGATGCTATTTTAATTGTAGAAAAAAATTATACTGCATTTTAAGACATCATTCCTGGGATTGAATTTTAATTGTTAATGATTTTATTGTTGTGGTTTACTTTTGGTTTTTAGGATTTTTTTAGGGATTAAAAAATGATACATTAATGTGTACACTGTTTAAACCTAACATTCCATTCACTGAAAAATATTCCTGAGTATTAAAATAATGAGTACATGCTTTTCATTTTCCTTTCTGTCCTATTGAAAGCGAGGTACTCCCGAGATTATATGAGGTACTCTCAGATATAGGTTGGGGATTCCTAAGTTCCATGTGTGAAGAGTCCAGGAATTCTCCTGAAATTCTTTTGAGAGCCCTGTATTTTCTGGCTTGTAACTTCTCAAAGGCTAGTGCATAAAGATGTGTGGCAGCTCTTTGAAAATTAAAATTTACCCACCCCAAAAATGGCACCATGATTGCTGAAAAGTGTAAATACAGACATCATTAAGAAGTCAAAGGCTAGGTGTGAAAATGCAATTTCTTGACTTTTAAACCACATTTCCAACAATATATTTATTTAAGAGGCCATGTATTAGAATGGTTTTAAAGTCACTGTCTTTACTTTGGATGTACCATTTTTATGAATTTAATCAATTTTTGAAAGAGTCTTGCAGTGGGTAATTGTTGCTGTTGCTGTGCATGTGAAACATTATTTTTTTTCATTTTTCAAGATCAATGTCCTTTTTGCATTTGAAATAAGAACACATTTGTGGCAAATATTGGAATAAAAAATTGGTATTGAAATATTCATATCTTTTATGTATAAACCTTACCACTTTTAATTAGCATTCAGGTATTCATATCTTTATATATAAACCTTACCACTTTTAATTGGTATTCAGATATTCATATCTTTTACATATCAATATTACCACATTGAATGTTCCTTATCAGTTATTCAAACTTTGAGTTGGTCCCTGTGTTCTGTAGTGTCACTAAGTGACCATACTACCTGTGTACCTAATATATACTAACTATAGTCTAGCGACCAAGGGGGACTCACAGTTCTAATGATATGGACATGTGGGAACCAGTTGAGAAATAGGTGAACATAAAATAAAGTATATATGGGTTTGGAGGGCCAATGATTGATTGATAATTAAATGTAAAACTTAAGTGAAAAGAATCTTTTGAGAGGTTATCCTGTTTGTAACTAAAAAAAAATAGTTACCATATTTTATTGATGGAATTTCATTACATTTACAGATTTTACTTTGTAATGCTCTTTACAGAAATTAGCACCTGATTCTATATGTGTGGAATTAAAAATGCATTTTAAACACACATGCATAACAAAAATGCTGATGCTCATGGTTTTCTCTTGGCTCATATAGTTCTTTACTGAGAAATATAGTTTTGATCACAAGCATTCAGAAATTTCATGTTATTGAATTGTTAATATAATGGTGTTTCCATGTGTTTACTGTTGTAGCTGAATTAGTACAGTGAGTTTGGATAAACCAATCAGTGTTGGATATAATCACTTTGAATTGAGTTTCCAGGATAAAAATGCTATCTCTGTCAGCCCCAGCTTGCACACTAAATTCAATCTTGTGATCTATTATCATTTAGAAATACATCTAAAGTACTGTGAATAGTGTAGTTATCAAAACTATTGTACATTAATTAACTGGTCATAACATTTTTGGGGATAAAGAAATTTGAGTCAAGTAGATGATTACATACTCAGATTGAGGTGTTTTTGCAAAAATGGGGCCAGACAGACTGTATGTGCTTAACCAAAAATCAAGCATACATTTTGAAATTTTCAGCTGCTTTCAGTGCTTATTAATTGTTCTTTGTGCTAATTCATATGCTTTCAGTACATACTAGCTGTACTTTGTGCTAGTTCATATGCTTTCAGTACATACTAATTGTAAATTGTGCTAATTCATGTGCCTTCAATGCTTTTTAACTGTAGGGTTTACTAATTCCTATGCTTCTCATTGGCTATGCATGTTGTTAGGATAATTTCAAGTTTTTCGCAATTGTTTTCTTCTATTATTAGATTATTCCTCAAGTAATCAAGTTTTGTATGTGATGCAAGATGCCATTTGTGCTGGAAAATAACATTTAACTTAGCATCAGGCTTTCATTCTGCTTCATTAATTCTTTGTCGACCTTTGAACAGTGCATAGAGATCAGTTTTGGAACACACCATTGTTGACAAATATTGAAAAAAATAATAAATTTTACATTTTTGAAATTGTTGCCAGGAAGAAATATATAGAGTACATTGCAGGTATTGTGAGATCAAAGGAACATGATTCTTCCTTTGATAGACAAGAGTTTTGTTTCTGTCACTATTTTTGTTATGTTGCTGAACTGTTAGTTCATCTGGTTGTAAGGCCAGGTGAGCTGATGGTATGGTCCTGCACCCACTTGAACCCTGCATCTTTCATCTGTCCATCAACAATTGCTTCTTACCATTTTGAAGTCAGTATTTCTGATTGATTGATATATTCCGACTTTGAATATGGGTTTACGTCATCAAAAAGTTTCAGAGGAGTACAATAAAGAATGTTATCCATGCATGTTAATGAGGTGATCATGCATCTGATTGGCTAACCTTGTTACCATTCTGGATGACATATCTTTATGATTCAATTTTTATCAAATTTGGAAAATATACATATACCATTAAGATGACTGAGGAGTTCAATAATGAGTGAGATCATGCATAATAATGAGGTGATTATTCCAAATGATTGGCTGAGTTTGTTACCACTCTGGATGCTATATTTCTGATCTGATGTTGATCAAAACATTGAATATGTCTGTTTATATCATTAAGATCTCAGACAACTTCAGTAATGAGTGAGATTCTTGCCTACTTATTAGCTTATTTCACATCTGTTTGGCTGAGCTTATTATCTTTTGAACGTCATATTTTTTAATCAGATTTTGATCATTTAGGATTCATGTATGTATCATTAATTTGATAATGAACAAGATTCATACATGCTAATTAGGTTATCTTTCATCTAATTGGCTGAGTTTGTCAACCCTCTGGAATCCACATTTCTATTCTGAGTTTGATCAAACTTGAAATATAGACGTAATGATCACATGGCCTCTATGCATGTTCATCTGTACGTTTGTCCACACCATAGACCAAGGACAGTGTTAAAGAGGTTCAGTATTGATGGCATTTTTTAAACATTAAATTGGCCTTGTGTACTGAGAGAACTGTTGTGGGGCGGGGAGTAGTAGTTTTGCTTGCACAGTATTGCTTTCATATTATTCTGCATGTTTTGTAACTATACTGATAGATTTTACAGAAATATATATGGTACCCATTCCATACTTAATATATATAATACATAAAGTACCTATTCTGTAATAGTGTGTGTGTGTGTGTGTGTGTATGTGTATATATATATATATATATGAAAAAATAGAGATAAATAGTTTTATTAATATTTTTATTATGTATAATGCACATTTAAGAAAAAAAAAATATTACACCTTGATATATTATTGACAAATGTTCAGTATTTTATCAGAACTCAAATTATATAATAAAAAATTATGGTGTGCATAATACTTATAAAATAAATAAGTATTTTATAAATGATTAATCATAATATATTGAAAATTAATTTTAAAATGTCCTTTCATTTTGAAAGAATTAGTAAACTTATTTTTATGATGTTAGTTTATGCTTTCACTATTTACGTCATTCTGTAAATTAGAATAATATAAAAATATTCTTAACTAATTTTAAACAGGGGACATAATTCAAATAAAAAAAATTTTGATTAATGAATGTCATATAGAGTTTTGGAATTTAGACATATGAACCGACATAGATCAGACATAAAAATTATTTGGATCAATCATTTTCATTTCATCTTGCCGCACATTTTAACAGCAGTTCCCATACTTGGCAAGATTTCTCCTTTCAACCTATTGTTATAGTTGATTCTGAGATGGAATGTCTGCTAAAGGAAACCTATTGGATTCACCGTCTTAATATAGTATATCCAATAGGTAAAAATTAAAAAAAACGATATGACGTTCATTAATCGATTTTTTTTTTTTTTTACTTGAATTATGTGCCCTGTTTACAATTAGTGAAGAATATTTTTATAATATTCTAATTTACAGAATAACTTAAATAGTGAAAGTATAAACTAATATCATATAAATAAGTTTACTAATTCTTTAAAAATGAAAGGGTATTTTAAAATTAATTTTCAATATATTAAGATTAATTATTTATAAAATTACTTATAAAATATTTATTTATTTTAAGATTGTAAGTAATTTTTTATTATATAATTTGAGTTCTGATGAAATATTGAACATTTGTCAATAAGATATAAAGGTATAATATATTGTTTTTTTTACAAATGCATTATACATAATAAAAATATTAATAAAACTGTTAGTCTCTGTTTATTCATAAAATTTTGATACAGTTATCAATAGAGATTTATGTATCTTTAAGATTCAGTTTTATGTATTTTTATGTATTAAAATATAATTTATCTGTACTGTATATGCATTTTTCCACACCAATTATTCATTAAAGAATAAAACAATTACATTAGGTTAAAAATGTAAGCTATGACGTCGTATTGTTTATGTCATGTTGTTTATATCATTGATCACTTAGAATATATTTAATGACGTAAGCAATGATATTGAATTCAGTTTAAATTCAGTCTGATGAAGCAATAAAGCAAAACTGGTCAGTGACACATTCTATGTGTTGGTGTAGTTTATTTTATCATGTGTGTGTATATATATATATATATATATATATATATGTATATATATATATATATATATATATATATATATATATATATATCTATATATATATATATATATATATATATACTCTGTTCTGTATCTAGTTCAGCAGCATTGAGGACAAGAAAGTTTTTTTGAAATTATGAAGAGTTGAGTATTGTGAATCAGCTACATGTCAGCCAAAGGAGACAAAATGTAGCTAGTTTTATTTTCTTTACATTCTTTAATGTTCCTTATAATAATTTTCCTGGCAATAATAACTTATTCTCTTTTTATTTTCTTTTAACAGCTGTTACAGCTCCTGCTTCGGCTGGTGGAAAAAAGAGAGGAGGGAATAGAGGGCCCAAGGGACAACACACTCCTCAGCCTCAGTTGTTTGAGGATACAAGTATTCAACCTCCCCCGCCACAACAGGGATATATGTATCCCCCAACTTCTCAAGGTATATATAGTTTGTCTGTTTTCTTATTCTTTGGCATTGAGAAAAAAGAAGGAAAGAGGTTAAGAACATTCCCTTGTTCCATCCTTAGTTGTTGGTGGATGAAAGTGTACTGTCCACCCTTTTTAAGAGGGATATTGCAGTGTTCCATCATCCCAAAGTATGTCACTCTGACATCAGTCCATGTAGATCAGCAAGGGATAGAGGGGGAGCTTAAAGGAGCCAAGTGACCCTTTACCCAGCCTCAGTTGTTTTGGACACAGATGTTGAACCATATTCTTCCATTTGGTGTTTCGGATATGCACTGTTAATAACATATTTGGTCTTTTGGATTACCGGACTTTTGATAGATCAAACAATGATTACCATTTGATATATATGTGTTTTTTGTGTTTTTTAATGGATGTGACTGATACATGAATTTTATAACGTGATTTGTACTCGAATTTATAGATTTATCATTCATGTACAGTACTTACTACATTATGGATTGTACTACACAAATATAAATTGTCAATAGACAGGCTTATTTCAGATTAGTTTTGTCTTTATTTAATGAAAGTACATATTTTTGCACCCCTTTTTATTACCCCTCCCCATTTTCGGAGAGGTACATGCATTATTTTCTTCAGTTATCTGACTTGGTTGATTATAACATGATTTGGTACATAACAAGGTTGGGTTCTATGGACCCCAATTGTCTTGTTATAGTTGGGTCACAATGCTACAACATATTTAGTAAACATGGTGAAGGTCGTCAAAATTTTTAGTGCTTGCTGTATGATGCTCCATTTTACCACACTGTATTTAGAATTGCTTCCCAGGAATCAGACACTGCAGTTACTCTGTTTTGGTGTTAAATTATACGTGTCTGGTAGATTAAATGTTTTTGACTTGCACATACTCTGAGCAACTGAAAGACATCTTTCATAGGAGTTCTCAGATACCATTATATCAGCTTGTCTTACTGTGTTTATCCATTAAACTGCCAAATAAACACCATAATAAAATAAAATTCAACTGTCAGACACCTTAATGAAGTAAACTTCAACTGTCAAACACCCTAATGAAGTAGGATTCATCTAGCACCTTAATGAAGTAATCAACTGTCAAACACCTTAATGAAGTAAAATTCAAGTGTCAAAAACTTTAATGAAGTAAAGTTCAACTGTCCTTAGGTCTGTTTTACAGACTCTTTCTTTGTCATACAGTTAATAAAGATATTGCAGACTAAGCTGACCCCTCTGGTGGCCTAAGTGGTTAGAGCATCTGCCTCGGATGTGGGAGGTTGCAGGTTTGAACACTGGCCAACTCATACCAAAGATTTATAAAAATGGTCCTAACAGCTGCCTCACTTGGTGCTCAGCATTAAGAGGATAGTGTTAGGACTGGTGGGCTTGTTGTCAGATAATGTGACTGGGTGGGACATCATGCTACATGTCTGAGGCATGATGCCCCAGTGCTAGACATCACTATAAACTACCACACTGTGGAGATCATAACGATATGACTGAAAAATTGTTAAAGCTACATTAAAAATCCAAGTCATGCATGCACACACACACACATGCACATGTGCATGCATGCCCACCCCACACGTATGCACACACGTGTGCACACACACACACACACACACACACACACACACACACACACTATAAGCTTAATTCAAATGTGATTAGGTCTGTTTTACGCATTTATTTGAACAGCAATCGATAGAGGTATCACCTGCTAAGCTTGTTTGGTCATTATGTTTTTCCAGTTGTTTAAACTCGTTATAGACACAAAATACAAGACAAAAGAGGTGTGAAAACTGATCTCCTGGATTTATCAAAACCCCATAGTTGTAAGATTTCCTGAAGGTCTGTATTATATATCTAAACATTACTTGAGTGGCTTACACTGAGTGGTTTGCATCATAGTGTGTAAGCACATGATATCCATTGGAAAAAAATGTGAAGTCTAGGCCTGAATTCAGAAAAAAAGATACTAGCAACAAACATCTTGTATTATAGTCCTCCAAGACTTGTTTGGAGACCTGTTCAAATAAAATTTGACCATTACACTGTACTGGAAATGCCTGTTAATTAGTTATATATTTTTGAGGTACAGTAGAACATGTCTTGAGCAACCTCTGCTATCAGTGACCACCTGCCCAGGGGTCAAGCTAGACTTAAATTTTAGGAAGGAGTGACTTCTCCTTTTGGATAGAACAGGGAGAAGAGAGAGCTGAACAGGCAGTGGGAGCAAAGCAAGACATGCAGAGTGTGTGTGTGTGTGTGTGTGTGTGTGTTTTTGTTTGTTTGTTTGTTTTTTCATTCTCTTATTTGAATTATGCCCTCTATTTCCCAGTATGCATATTTGCCTTTAACATTAGTTTTAAGCAATATTTCATTTTCAAGTAGAAAATTTTCTGAATCCTATCTGTATTATAAACATATTTGGTGCATCTTTAAAAACTATTATTTTCATTTGCAATATATTTTGGCAGTATGACTTAAAACGAGAACAACAGAAGCTATACATTGTAATGAATTTTAAAGGAGTAACTAGATTACAGTATTGTAATTGCAAGTTGGTACAAATGCTTAATCAACTACCCATAATCAAGAATGGCAGTTGAAAAGATTTCTAAACATGTTTGAAACAACCCCTGTACCATGTACATGAGAGCAAATGCACACAACTTTCAGATCATACTGTTCGTCCTAATTTCTTTGTTGCCAGTAAAACTTTACCATAACTGTTCATAGACATACACTGAAGAATTAAAGTCAGTGTATGAATGAACTAAACCCTTTTTTCAACTGAATCGACACAGCCAACATGCAAGTGCATCTGTTTTTACAAAGAGGGGTTTTCTTAATGTAACCACTGACTTTATAGCTTCATTATGACAATCCTTTGATAGGATTGTAAATATATGGTTTTATTACTTGACTATATCCTAGTAGTAACATTAAAGTTAAATAGTATTTGATTCGCTGTTTTTCTTTTCTTCGTATTTTCACAAAAATGAGTGAACCCAGAATACAACCTTGACCGTACAATGCAGCATCTCAGGTAGTCCACCACATAGCATTGTCCTGTATGTTTCTTACCTGCATAATTGCATTTTAAAGCTAAATATTCATATACATAATATATAGATTCTGTTTTCTATGGATTGTGTATTTTCCTGAATGATTTATGAAAGAGACAATCTAATAAAGTGGCACTTCCCAGACACAGTGATCTCCGCCATTATTTCCCCATGACAGGTTTCACTTACGGTTTCAAACTAATTTTTTATGAAGAAAATAATGTACAAGCAGCAGTTAAAATATTCATGTTACCGATTCTATTCTTAAAACACAAATTGCTATTTACATAAGTTTAAGTTTCAAAACACAAGTTTGTATGTTTTCATCATCAAAGGATAACTTGTGGAAATCAGGTAGTGATAGTTGCAAACTTACTTGGGAAAGGGTTAATGGTCAGTCAGCTATCGAAATACATGCCTGTGAATGTGCAAGAGTTTGTTTGTTGGTGTAATTGATATCAACACCAACTATTTGATGGCGTGGAGCCTATATTTCACTTTGAGCTATAGCAAACACTGGAACTAACCTGGCTACGGCGAGGGGCATCTCAAAAAGGATGGTCATTCAAAGTTCCTTTAAAAAAAGCACAGGGTGAAGTTGTTTTTGCTTTCCTAACAGAAGAATGCGAAGTTTAAATTTTTTATGCGGCTCAGTCGCCCACTTCACCT
The DNA here is from genome assembly GCA_016617855.1 of Megalonaias nervosa. NCBI lineage: Eukaryota > Metazoa > Mollusca > Bivalvia > Unionida > Unionidae > Megalonaias > Megalonaias nervosa. The sequence goes on from JAECUM010045964.1 coordinate 45,231, forward strand.
GGTAGCATGACCCCTGCTGCCATTTATGACCACAGCTGTCATGCATGGATCTATTTTATTTTGTAAATGCACTGGGATAATAAGCAATAATAAATAAACAAACCAACCCAGCCACATCATCATGCTGCCACTTGTGTTGCTGCAAATTTTCACTTGGTTGCTGCAGTTTTATTGGTTTATTAAGGTTAGCCCCAAAAATTTTACAGAGTAAAACTTTTCTCAGCTTGTCAGTGGGACGAAGTTAAAGATCATGTAGATTACATACATAATAAATTTTATGAAGTAAAAATTTCATAGCTTACCAATATGCTGAAGTATGGGTCTATATTATTAATTGTGACAATACTACATATGTTGAGATTTCTTTTCTCCGCAGCCAAATACTTCTTTAGGAATATCATTTTAGACAGCTACAATATTATTTGTAAAAATATTCCACTGATAATATTTTCTCTGTATATATTGACTGTTGCAGAGATTGTGTGGGAAAATTATGTTAGATAATCACTGCAAAATATTATGTAAATGGCAAAAAATTCAGAGGTTGATGCATATAGTAGTTTGCAATAATTTTATGAGTATACACAATTCTGGGATTATACTACAAGAGCATTGGAGTATTTCTAGCATTTCAGAAAAGATTAAATCGCTGTTCTTTTTTATAATGCATCATACAGGATTGTCAGAGAGGCCCAAAAGATGTATGATTTTTCAAATACATATTCAGAGCTTCTTGATAAATTAGTCATTTTACGAATTATCTTAGAATCGCAATGACTTTGACTTGACCAAACTTATGAGGAAAAACATGAAAAATCATTATTTACATTAAAAATGAAGCTGCTAACACTGAGTAGCCATCCAGCCTGGATGAAGTGAGCAGCAATGACTTTTATAATAATGACAAATTTAGTAGCAGTGAAGGTCATCAAGGATAAATTAACTACCCAGGCAGAACCCGGCCAACCCGACTCTACTTATACAACTATGGTCAAGGGTGTTCTATCCCTGGCCGGACCGTCTTCTTCTGCAAGACGATTTAAACCTTCAAGTTTGGAGAGAATCTTGAGAGCAAGAAGGTCCTCCACTCTGAAGGCTTACGAGGGGAAGTGGCGCTTGTTTAGGACTGGTACCAGGTCCATCACATCATCCCTTTGAGTGCTTTACTCCCTCAACTGGCCAACATTTTTTTGTCTCGCTATTTCAGGAGAAACTGTTGGCCCTCATCACTATCAAAGGCTACCACTCTGTGATATTGGACACATTCTGACATCATGGCAGATATGATGTTGGGCATGATAAAGACCTTTCAGATCTTTTAGCCAAGTTTGAACCAAAATCCCTAACCCTGTTTCCCAAATGGAATCCATCCTGGGTTCTAACAAGGCTCAACTCAAGTAAGTTTGAGACTGTAGAACACACTTTGCTAAAGTTTCTATTATACAAGACATGTTCCCTTTCAGTTGGCCTGATCTATCTTCAGTTCAGATTGGATAGTTCAGTGGTCCTCCTGACACAACCAGGCTTTGTAGCAAAAAACGGGTTACTGTCTGTCGGTAACCAAATAGTCATTATTTGCTCCTTTCTTCCACAGACAAGTCAAGAACAGCAGTCATGCAAGATCCTGTCTGCACACTCAAGCACTACTTGAAATGCACAGAGACAAGTTGTGGCATGTGCAAACACCTCTTTCTTCCGGTGAAGACTGGAAAACAAGACATCACCCTTCAAGCCTATGCTTTGTGGCTGAAGTGGGTTGTATGCTCGGCGTACTCTCAAGATCAGAGTTGCCTCATGAAGATTACAGCTCATGAGATTAGACCCATCATAACATTTTGATCCAAGATATTGTAGAAGCTGTTGGCTGCCATGCAGAGTAAACCTTCTAGAGTTTTTATCTCAGAGGTTTAGCGTCGTAGAGACAAATTTTGAATCTGGTAGGGCAGGTGGCAGCAGCACAGATGACCCAACTAGATCAATCAACACAGTCTGTAAGCTTCGCTGGATTCACCCGTGGAACTTTTGTCGGTTTGAAGATTTCATCTTCATCTTCTCAACTGTAGATAAGATTCCTAGGTCAAACGATCCCAGGCTGTGTTGCTTGTGCAAATAGGAGAATGGGTTATCTTTCACATGAGGAATCCAGCTATTCTTCCCCAGAAGGATACTGAAGTTAAGGTTGGATGCTCCTCCTGTTACCTGTTCTCCTGTTAACATTTAGTAACACATATTTAACTGGACTATTGTTACAGTTAATAACACTTATTTAACTGGACTATTGTTACATTAGATTACTGACCATTCCGGTGGCCTAGTTGTTAGAGCGTCCGCCTCAGATGCAGGAGGTTGTGACTTCGATCCCTGGCCAAGTCATACCAAAGACTTACAAAAATGGTGCTAACAGCTGCCTTGTTTGGTGCTTAGCATTAAGAGGTTAGTGTTAGTTCTGGTGGCCTGGTGTCAGGATAAAGTGACTGGGTGGGACATCATGCTACATGTCTGCGGCATGATGCCCCAGTGCTAGACATCACTATAAACTGCCACACTGCAGACATTGTAGCAGTATGACCAAGACTAAAAAATTGTTAAAGGTATGTTAAAAATCCAAATATCTCTCTCTCTCTCTCTCTCTCTCTCTCTCTCTCTCTCTCTCTCTCACACACACACACACACACACACACACACACATATATTCTCCTAACATAAAATGTGATTGGGGAACGAAATCAAAGGAGACAGCAAATTTTAAAGTAAATTAAGTTTCTCTGAGAATACTTACCCAATCACATTACTAACAATCCCTCCCAACCACCCCACCATGCGAGCATCCTTGTTAGTATCTCACTCAGCTAAAATCTGGTGACACCTGGTGGTATCAAGGGGAGGTGATGGGCAAGAGTTACTGCTCTTTGTTTAAAAATGGATAGGATTCGATGATTTTTGTCATTTAGTAGAGGTAGCATGATAATATTCCTAAAATAATATGATTGGGTAAGTATATTTGGAGAAAGATAATTTACTATAAAATTTGCACTTTACTTCATAAAAATTATTAAGGATGTAATCTGTGTTGTCTTTTACTTGGTCCTATTGACAAGCTGGGAAAATTTATACTTTGTAAAAATTTTTAGGGCTAACCTTAATAAACTGGTAAAGTAGTAGCAACTTTGCCTGAATTCACTGCAACACAAGTGGCAGCATGTTGATGTGGCTGGGTTGGTTTGTTGTTGGCATAATAATTTTTTTATTGTTTATTATCCTAAAATGCATGCACTCAAGTGTGACAATTGGGGTAAAAGTAGTAAAGTCATGGGGTACAGAAGGAGGTGGCTTATCTCGGCTATCAAAATCTAAACTGCCTAAGTTAGCACTACTGTCTCAGATGATTCTGGTAACTTAGCTTACTGTAGTGTAGTAAGTTATAAATCTAACTTAAAATGATCAATAACAAAACTTTTCCAGCTGATATTATTAAAGTTTCCTCACTGATTTTATTTTCCAATCTGTTTGACTAAAATTTCCAATAACAATGTGATGATGTTGTCTCAGAGGATTCAAATTTCATTGTTGTGTGTCAGTATGTCACACAATAATGATACTGGAGAGGTGGGTGAAAACAATTTTTGTACAGCCCTGCATCCCAGCACAAAGGTCTTTCAAGTTTGTACAAAAGATGATGATCCACTAACAAATTTGAGAAATAGCATTCAGGACTTTAAGGTTTGTGTAAATTACACTGGCTTGTAATGAAATGAGTCTGCTGATACTAAAAATAGACAAACCTTTAAATGACTTTTTCACAGAAAAAATCCCTTGACAGAATTTGATAAAATTTGACAAAAACACTCTGTTGCATGAAAGGTTTTCAAGATCTTATAAATAATGCTCATCCACCATCAGATATATCCTCAGTTACTAAAAATAGAAAAACCTTGAAATGATTCAGAACTGCACAGCAGGATTTAACACAAAGCATCCTGTCATAAAGAAGTTTGAGTTCAGCCATTGCTGATTTGCCATCACATAAGGCTGTCATTAATAAAACTAGATAAACATTTAAGCAGATTCTCAAAAACTGCTGAAAACCATTGACAAAATTTGACAAAAAGCATCTTGGAGTGAAAAGCTTTAACAAGTTTGAATAAATAAATGATGCTGATCAAATATCAGTTATGACCACCTTTACTAAAAGAGTAGCATTGAATTAACTTATTCTAAGAATTGGAAGAAGTTTCTGTAGAAAGCAGCTAACCCAGATTTCTTTATTAACTGCATTTGGTCATTATGCAGATGTCAGGAAGGTGAGTAATCTCAGGCCCACTTGGGTCTCTTGTTCTTTTACGGCTAGGCCATGAAAGTTTTTGTCACAATATGACATCACAGACAGCAATGTCACTACTTGCAGGCTACAGTCATGGTCCATATGGGAGTCCCCAGATGCCCATTCCAGGGCAGCAGTTTCTTAGTGACCCCATGGCCAATATGGCCATGCAGTATGGCAGTTCTCTGGCAGGTCAGGGGAAAGAATATGTCAATAAAAATGTAAGTAGTTGTTCGCTCTTTTTCCATCGCTTGTACAATCACAGTGAAATATGTATGCAAGTGGTGTGACAGCAGCATTGTTGGGATCATCAACAATGTTCATGTTTTGCATTAAAGATTTTGAAAGTCACATCGTTTACATCACTCGCTGCATTCAAGTTAAACTATTTGGTAATGTCATTATAGGTCTAAAGTTTAGGCTTTGATATGCTTGGAATTCCTGTCTTGCCTGTCTTAACCTGCTTAAGCATGTTGGTGAACACTGTTAAAGCATATGGATGCCAGTAAAACTCTGTGTTCTGTATAACACTTGCCTTTTCCTACATGGTTGCATGATTGGGAATGGGGATCATCACTTTGGATTGAAAAAAAAAATTAGTTAGGCACATAAATGTTTAGGGTGATATTTATAAAATTGGAATTTTTAAAATATTTCTAATGGGGGAATCTTTTTTAGGGTTTCAGAGACAGAAAATAGTCCATTGTTTGTGTCCCTGAGAACACCAAAGAAATCCCTGATATAGGTATTGCTTTTCCTTTACTGTTAGTATTGGTGGTTTTATTCATGCAGCAGTTTTCAATTTTGTGCAGGTTAAGTCACAACATGACAAATTTTTCCATTTTTAAAAATAAAACCTTGAAATAATTTCTTCAGCAAAGAAATGCTGAGCATAATTTGACCAAATTGAACAGAAAGTATCCTGGCATATAGGGCTTTCAGGTTATGATGCTGATCCATTATCAAATATAACTGCTGTTATTAAAAGTAGAAGCGCACCGTTGGCCTAGTGGTTAGAGCATCCGCCTTGGATGTGGGTGGTTGTGGATTCAAACCCCGGCCGATTAATACCAAAGACTTGTAAAAATGATACTAACAGCTGCCCCGCTAAGCGCTCAGCATTAAGAGGTTAGTGGTAGGACTGGTCAGCCTGTTGTCAGGATAATGTGACTGGGTGGGACATCTTGCTACATGTCTGCGGCATCACTATAAACTGCCACACTGCAGACATTGTAGCAATATGACTGAAAAATTGTTAAAACTACATTAAAAATTCAAATCACACACACACACACACACACACTAAAAGTAGAAAAAAAGCTCAAACACTTATGCAGGTTTCATCTGTACATTGTTGAAAGTCATGTACATCACAGCATGGCTTGCAGTGATCTGTAGAACATTGGTTAAGTTCTTAGTTTTATGTTATAATTAGTATCAGATTTGTCCATCTTGGGTGGGCTAAGTGGTCTAAATCACTCACCCTTACTGATCACTGCCATCTCTCCTTTATCACTGTGGGTTTGAGTCTCGGGCTCAGTCATTGTGGGTTTGTGAGAAAGCTACCTTTTGCTTCCTGTGGGTTGGTGGTTCTTTCAGGGGCTTTCCTCGATTAGTCACACTGGCTGCCTGTATAACCTATCTTGAGCTGAGAAATGGTATTGTCCATCCATCTAATCAGTTGCATATGTATGTATAGTTGTATCCAATGGTTCATCAGTTTTTTGTGTGTACAGCTTTCCATGGACTATGTCATAACTTGGAACACATTACTGACATGAGGTGAACATGAGTCTGTTGTTTTCTTAATGTCAAAGATCATGGTCACTATGAGTGAAAGAATAAAAATGGAACATTGGTTCTGGATTATAGACCCAAACTTTGTGGATGGCTTGTACCTTGGCTAAGGAAGAAGCCTATAAATTTTGGGGTCAAAAGGTCTAAGATCAAGGTCACTTGGACTGAAAGAAGAAAAACATTTTTTGCATAATAATTTATTACCTTGAGAAAAGTTTGTATTGGGCTTGCATGAAGTAATGAAGAAACCTATTGATTCTGGGGTCTAGAGTTGGGCTTGCACATGAAGTAATGAAGAAACCTATTGATTCTGGGGTCTAGAGGTCAGAGGTCTGAAGATGCAATTGCCCTTTTGACATACAGTTGGATACATTGTATGACAGAACCTTGTGGATGCAATTACGTTTGCAGTGTTTGGTGGATTGCTGTGAAACGTAGTCATACTTTGGTCCTTACCATGCATGTGGACCAGTCATTGTACATACATTGTTTTGGGAGTTGCAGTATCTCAGGTAGTGTAGCTTTGGACTTGTGTTCCAAGTGTCACAGGTTTCATTCCTGAAGATGTAAGAAAATAATAGTTTCTGCACATTAAGTATAGTTAAAAACTGCATACTTTGACCAAAGGCTGATGTCATTGAGATCCTTTGGTCTGTAACTCTTCAAGTCAACCATACTTTATTAGCGTCTACATAGAGAAATATTAAACATGGGCAGGTGTAAAATGTAGCATTCACAGTACTCTTTCCAGAGTTGTTCTCCATTTGGGGTCAACTATATATATATATATATATATATATATATATATATTGTTATGAATCTGTGCTCTTAAAATAAGTAACAGAAAAGAGTGAAGACAACAAGCTTTGTAAAATTTAACAAATAATTTATTTCCCTAGAATACAAAGTGAAAAATTAAGAGAAAATAACTTACGGTTTTATGAATCAAATCCAAAAATAATCCAAGAATTAAAATAGAAGTCCTAGTAATAAAAAGTCCTGAATGAAACTGAGTTTGAGTCCCGATGAAATCCAAAATGGAAGGCAATGACATCTGTTATGGTCAGCCAAGTGATGTTGTGTCAACAGTCTTTTGTTGAATCACAGAAAATATATATCTTTGAATAAATGTCTTTATCCAAGAATTTTGTAGGAGCAAGGAAAAGAATCACTTGAATTCAATAATTTGAAGAAAATAAAAATTCAACCCAAACTGGTCACAACATAATAACAACTTAACATGTCATTTGTTTGTAGCTTGACTGACAAACCTCTATCAAAAACAACAGTTATACGCTAATTAAGACGCAAAACAGATTCCCAGACGAGGGTCAAAAGGTCATTCTTCTGGAAAAAATAGAAGTTTGTTATGCTATAGTCCAGGTATGACATTGACTTTAACTTAATAATTCTAACTATGAGAAAGACAAAAAATGTTGTTTACCAAAACTGACACTGATTATGAATCAAGGTCAGAAACTATATACAATCTTTCTGGTATTAGTTGTTTACATCACTGAAATAAAAAAATAAAAAAAAATCAGTCAGGTCAAATAGAACTGAACTCAGTGTTACATTACAATACCATGTAATAGAATAAAAAAAATTAAAACTAATAAACAAATAATTAAATAAATATACATAACAATATATATCAGTATATTAAAATATTAATTCTGCCTACTATTATCAAGCATTCTTCCATAGAATCCAGGGATAGCACTTTCCGTTCTGTCTGGTGTATATTTTTATATATATATATATATATATATATATATATATATATATATATATATATATATATATATATATATAATATAGTCACCATATATGATGATTCTTTTATGTACTGCTAGTCCTACACCTCATAATGAATGGTCCAAAATTTGCCAGACACCATCATGAGGTGAACACATGCAAGTGGTGTTGTGGACATGCTTTGATGAATTTTTTTTAATTATGCCCCATTTTGGTCTTGATGTTTTGTTTTTGCTAAATATCGTTATTCCTGTATATGCAGTTTGTTGCCCTTAAACTTGGTAGACATTATTGACGCTAGATGGATATGTGTGGTGCTCTGATGTTTTTTCCAGAGTTATGCACCTTTTTGATGTTAATAATATGATGGTATTATTTTGTGCGCAACAACTCCCACAGCTTTGCTTGAAGTTCCATTAAACAAGGCATACTTTTGTGATATCAGATGAACAAGTTTGTATTCTTCTGTTGTGATGCTTTGTTGAATTTTGTAGAGTTTTGATCATTTTTTATACCACACTTCAAAGGTAGGGATATACAGTAATCCTTTTGTCTCTCCAGCCACATATCAGTCTGACCAGTTCTCTCTCTGTCCTTATGTTAACACAAATAGTCCTTCAGTTGTAGTAGGCCTGGCCATAAAGCCAAGAAAGCCCTTGAAACAGCTTCTTTTCTAGAATTGCTGAATTTAATGTGTCCTGGCATCCTGGCATGAAGACTCTTTAAATTTATACAAATCAAATGTGGCCATAGTTACTAAAAATGTATGAATTTTAAATGACTCCTTAAAAATTCATCAGCATATTTCACCAAATTTGACAGAAAGCATCATGGGATAGAATACTTTTAATTTTGTACAACTGATGCTGATTTGCTATCAAATATGGCATTGATTTTTTAAAAATCCTTAAAATAACTTATGTAAAAGTGTTTGGTAAAATTTGATTAAAATAACTTCTTCTGTAAAAACACTTGGTAAAATTTGACCAAATTTGACAGAATTCATCTTGGAATCAAGGGCTTTCATTGTTTTACAACTGATATTTATAAAGATTGACCTTTTTAAAAGTAACACAGCATTTATAAAGGTTGACCTGTCTAAAGGTATCAGCATTGACATGTTTAAAAATAACATTACAGTTATCAAGATTGACCTATTTATTGACCTTTTTTTAAAAACATATCAGCCATGAATTCTTTCTCATTCATGTAAAATCCCTCCAGAATATAACCAGGATCTATTTTCATTCATCATGCACTTTTCAAATATATTATGTTTCATTCTGTTGTCACAAGTGTCTTTTACTTCCAGCTTGAAAAATACGTGTCCACATCCAGACTGAAATACTACTTTGCTGTAGATACATCATATGTGGGAAAGAAGTTGATATTGCTTTTGTTTCCTTTTTCACATTCTGTAAGTACATGGAATCCTCATTCTCATGTTTCATGTTATTCATGTTTTAAATTACATACTTGAAGTCTGTATATATTTCAAAGAAATTAAACAATTTTATTGAGGCATGAATTATTTTCTGTAGAATTAAAATGTAACCAGTGTTAATTATTTTCTCTGAAGTTTGAATACAGAGTATAAAGTAAATTTGAGATAATGTATGCTGCATTGCAATCTTTCCCTTGTATTTGATACATACCAATAAACTTCAACATGACAGTTAAATCTAAATTTAAAATTTGTCTTTTAATAGTTAGGATAGGTACTCTCTGTAGTTTCACTTACCTTCTCATGAACAATATCGGAATAAGCATGGTAGTTACTACAAAAGGTGTTTCCTAAAATGCACATTATTATAACAGTGATAAGAAAACATCCCCAATGAAATATTAAGAAAGTAAACATATTTACATGGAGTTCATTATTTCCCTAATTACATCATATACTCTCAAGCCAGAATTTGTTAAAGTCATTGAATTTAACAAAGAGATTGAAATTTAATTTCTCTGCACACTTAATCCTCTTCATTGTTGAAAATGTCCCCTTCTGTTATGTATATTTAATTAGCATTGTTTGTTAGTTTTTTTTTATTCATTATATGCTATGGATAATTGTATTTTGGATATGACCCTGTCCAAAATCAAGTTCATTTTCAACCTGACCTGAATCATTGATTTTGGTTTCGTGAACAACTTGTTTATCTCAGTCTGAGCCTAGGACATTGCAAATTCCCCATGATTTGCTGTGTCTACCTGTTGTTTACAACATTTTATATTATAATTTTAGAAACATACCTTCTAATTGTAACTATGATTTTATCTAGTAAACATATGGAACCTTCCAGAACGAGTTTCCATTGGGTAGTATTTTTTTATATAGAAAATGTTAATTGTGACCTGCGGTGAATTAGAGGACTAAATCATCTTCTTTTTCTAGAAGGTATTCCTTTGTGCTGTAAGATGTGAGCAGAATCAGTTGTATTATTGTTGTGTCCATTGTTATGTATATTTAATTTGCATTGTTTGTTAGTGTTTTTTTATTCATTATATGCTGTGGATAATTGTATTTTGGACTTGACTTTGCCCAAAATCAAGATCATTTTCTACCTGATCTGAATCATTGATTTTGGTTTTGTAAACATGTTTATCTCAGTCTGATGTTTACTACATTTTATATTATAGATTTAGAAACAGACCTAATTATAACTAAGATCTTGTCTTGTAAACATTTGGAACCTTCCAGAATGAATTTTTCCATTTGGTTATAGTTTTTTTTCTAGAAAATGTTAATTGTGACCTGTGATCAAGTTGAAGACTTTATAATCTTGTTTTTTGAGAAATTATTTATTTGTGCTGTAAGATCTGAGCAGAATCAGTTGCATTATTGTTGTTTCCAGAGTTTCATTTGGACTGGAATACAAATTATTTAATTCAAGGTATTCTTCTCTGGAAATACAAAGTGCTCAAAAATAACATTCTTGGAAGTAGAAACTTTGATTTATAGTGAAATTTCAAATTAGGATATATTCTTGGATGGTATTATTGTGATTCAATGAAAGACATGGTACATCACTATGACATAGTTCACCACAGGCACATCAACAGTTCCAATGTCTGATTTATTTTGCAATGTCACTAAAGTTTGTTGTGTGAAAGATGTGACTCTTTAGGCCATAAATAAAAGCATAACTGTTAAAGATGTTGCATAACTTTGTGGGCCAGAGGCTATGCAAAATAATTACATGTTTATCTTGGAAATATTTTTTACTAAAATAGGTAAAATCTACTTGATATAAAGTTTTGAGATATTTCACATACATATAGTTTGTTTTCTTTGAAATCTATTGAACCCTACTTAGTGAAATGATCAGATGTTATGTAAGTTAGGTCAGTGGTGTTACACCCACCCTGGCCTCTTGTTCATATTCACAAATAACCTTTATGACGTCAGTATTAAATAACAATCAAAGTAATCATTTCTGACTTCAGTAAAGTAACACTAGTCTGTTCGTTTCTACAGGATTGGTCTATAAAGTATAACCAAGATGAGCCAGTAGCTCCACGTTTTGAGGTGAATGCACCAGATTTATATATACCAGGTAATCTTCTTTGGTGATAATTTATTCTGGACATAGGTGGAATTTTTTTACAGTCATTGCAGTCAATCTGTTGGTTAATGCAATCAGATCTTCACAATGTTTTGATGAACAGTATTTTTCCATTGCTCCTGATAAGCTTGAATTCATTTTGCAGTTTGCACACAGAAAAAAGTTAAGTAATATTACAGTCAGTCAAGGACATTTTGCCAAAAGTATATGAACTATCTTGGCATCCATTTGAATTTTTGCTTACCAAATTACAAAAACAGAGAAATTTGACTGATCATTTGAGAGAGTTATATATGAGGTTAATTGATAATTTTTTCCCATTTGAACAGTAATTTAATAGAGTGAAGAATTTGTTTGATTGATGTACATTTTATTTTGGTTTTCACTGTTTTCCAGTTATGGCCTTTGTAACATACATTTTGGTGGCAGGAGTAGTGCTAGGAACTCAAGAAAGGTGAGGAATATATTTTGACTTGTACCTTTTTGTTCCTCACTTTTAACGTGGCATGGTCATATTGTGTTACCCTTCTCTGTCTGTCCATCCTTCCATCTATTTAATAAAACCAGGGTGCAAGCATCATCTGGCAGTAACTCATTCCATTTTCCCATTTTTATAATTGCCATTCTCCACTCATTCCACTGTACCATTTTTATAACTGTCATTCTCCAGCCATTTTCCCATTTTTATAACTGTCATTCTCCCATTCCAGTGTCCACCTCAGAAGCGGGAGGTCATGGGTTCAAAACCCCAGTGGAGTCATACCAAAGACTTATAAAAATGGTACTAACAGCTGCCTCACTAGGCACTCAGCATTAAGAGGTTAGTGTTAGGACTGGTTGGGCTGGTGTCTGGATAATGTGACTAGGTGAGACATGATGCCACACGTCTGCAGCATGATGCTTCAGTGCCACATCACTATAAACTGCCACACTGCAGACATCATAGCGAAATGATCGAAAAATTGTTAAAGCTATGTTAAAAATCCAAATTGCCCATTCCATTTTCCCTTTTTCTTAAAGGTCACTGACCACCTATATTGTACAAATGTGTGATATTATTATAGTCATAAACAAAATGCATTTGTTATGTATGCACACCATAAAAATGTTTAATTAGACTTAAAAATCTGCTTTTTTAAATGAAAAAATTATTTGGCAATCTTCGTAAACAATCGGTAGTTTCCGCGTACCAAAAACTGATATGACATACATTTATCCCTTCTATTCAACCTAGACATTCAAGTGTTTAATTTCCCCATGTAAATGTCTATGTGATATATCTTATGATTGTGCTTTTGTACAGCAAATATGGTGCACTTTGTTGCTTATGGGTGTAACCAAAAGAGTGATGATGGAAAAAAGTGTTCTTTCTTTTTCCAAAAGACCCTGTTTACCAGAAAAAAAGTGGATTCAAGCTGTGGGATTGAATAGGGTGAAGGGATGAGAAAGTTGTATCAGTTATGCCGTATTATAGTCAATTTGGCCCAAAGACAATTCTGCCCAAGACAATTCGGCCCAACTCAAAAGACAATTCAGCTCAACTTTATAGTTGGAACAAGTTCTTTTTCTTCAAACAACAAGTAGATACTTTGTAAGATATGCTTTAGGAATAGGTTTTAGGAAAAATACTCAATTTAAACGAACTATATTGATATTCTTTCAAAGAAAATAATCATACTTTGTAATGTACATATATATGAGAGAAAACTCAAACTGGCATATCTTGCTCGTACTAATTAAAATATTTATATACATTTTTTTATGCAAAAAAAATACATGCATCTGCACAACAACATTCTCAATTTAAGTCTTCCGGTCAAATTATCAATATTGATTTATTAAGCAATAATACTTAACAGATAATATTCTACAGAAAACATATACCTTTTTCTAAGGGTAGTGTACATGAGATATAACAAATATATTTCATTTTAGGCTTGCTGCATATAAAACTCAATTACACATGAAAGAAAGAGAATAATGTTGAGCATTTTGTCATTGTTGCTGCAATATGAAGCTCTTACCAGTTAATTTTATTGTTTGTTTTTATTTTTCAAGTTGTCTTAGTATGTGCGCACGTAAATTAAAAGCTTGTCATTACTAGTCAATAACGTCAATCATATTTGCTCCATTATTCCATACAAATAAGAAATGAAATAATTTTTTGTTGAATTTGTGGCCCCCCCCCCTTGCATGGTACAAAAAAATTGATAAACATACACTTATTTGAAATAAAATGAAAGAAACTAACCTTGTATTGTTATCATTTATTCCTTCTTTTTTCATCATGCGAAATTTAGTAAAGAAAAAATATATTCATGAACTCTGTATATGTAGTGGATGCCAGCTTGCATATGCATCCTTACTGTAGTGTGTGTCGCTTACGTCAAATAACAAAATTGCAAAAGAGACAAAATATCACCCGATTGCTTGAAAGCACATGCCATTCACGCATGATAAGTGACAAGGTGCAAACTGACCAAGATTGTATTTTGTATCCAGGTTAACTATATGATGGTATCTCACAAACAAAAATCATTATTTTAGAATACATCCATTGTGAGTGCAAATGATAATCTTTTCACTAGTATGGGTTACAGAAGTGTTATTAAAGCAAGTTATTGTTGTGTATACTATTTGCCCTGCAAACATTAATTATGATTACATCTGGCAAACAAATAGAAGCCTGGGTGATGGATAAACACAACTGGCAGCAAGCAATAAACTCCGTGCTTAAACTTACTGACAGGATATCAAATACAAAGGTTATTTTATTACAAAGCAAACTAATGCTGGAAACTGACTTTGATATCTTTTAAATGCGCAGAGTTTTTCTTACGTCTTACAAAGTCGGCCAACATAAGAAAGCCAAGTTTGGTTCCTTTGGATTCTTTTAAGTGTGTCGATTTCTTTTTTTTAATAAAGTCGGCCAACATAGGGAAGCCAACATTGATTCCTTTTTACCTGTATTAATGGGAATTTTCAAAATAAATTGAAACAATGGAACAGTTTTGAAAGCGACACAATCTAGTGCGTCATGGACGCATTTCGATATAAGGCTGAACAGTAAATTAGTTTCAGTAGTTTCATCTAAATGTTTGCTATCCATAGTTTATAATGTTTTATTTTTTGACAACAAGAAGCATGTACTTTGTCTTGTGGGGATAAATGTACGTCATTTCTGGTTGGCATCCTCTATAGGTGGGAAATCGTAGCTAAGGGGAAGTAACAGCGTTGCATACGTCTATTTCAAGTAATTAAATTATTATTTCTTCTTTACACTTGATGCTTGTTTTGTTCTTTTTGTGCGAGTATAACTACTTTTAATCATGTAATGCAAATCTGATGTAAACAGAAAAATGTTGGAGTATGGCCATTGACCTTTAACTGTCATTCTCCACCCATTCCATTTTCCCATTTTTATAACTGACAATGTTTATTTAAATTTTTCTAATGTCAGATTTGTCAGTAGTGAATTGCATTCACTTTTCTTTCTAAACTGAGAGTGTCTGATGACATTTTGCACATTCTGCAGAAATGTTTTCCATCTTTGTCAACTATGTCACAGTCAGATTAATTTGTAGCTATTACATGAGATGCTCCATGTTTACAGGGAATTGATCACATGATCAGTTGGTTTCTGTCTGTTGCCCCTTAAATACATTGGTAATCTGAGAGAAGCAGCAGTGGCTAAGAAACCATTTTAAATTGTGGTAACTGGATGTTACACATTTTTAAGCTGAACCATATTCCACTTCTTAGCAGTCAGTTATTTTTCATCATGCTAATTATCAGTCATAATAATAGCCAGTAATATATCAAAGTGTTAAAACCTGACATCAAAGGAACACACAGCAGTAATTATAATCAGATTACATGCTAATTATCGATGGTAATAATAGCCAGTAATTTATCAAAGTATCAAAACCTGACATCAAAGGAACACACAGCAGTAATTATAATCAGATTACATGCTAATTATCGATGGTAATAATAGCCAGTAATTTATCAAAGTATCAAAACCTGACATCAAAGGAACACACAGCAGTAATTATAATCAGATTACATGCTAATTATCGATGGTAATAATAGCCAGTAATTTATCAAAGTATCAAAACCTGACATCAAAGGAACACACAGCAGTAATTATAATCAGATTACTTGCTAATTATCATTGGTAATAATAGTCATTAATTTATGAAAGTGTCAAAACCTGACATCAAAGGAACACACAGTATTAAGGCACCCTCCCCAAAATAAGTTTGTTTCTAGTCTGCCAGCTGTCCCTGTTTCTCATTGTCGACCCTAGCACTTTTTCCGCCATTTAAGAAAAAAAATATAAAAAAATTACCTTAAGTATATATGTTTAAAAAAATAACTGGCCTGCCTACCCGAATTTTAAAACCAGTGTAGTAGGAAACACACAGTTTTTGTTTTGCATAATAATAACCAGCAATTATCAGAGTGACAAAACCTGATGTCAAAGAAACACACAGCAATAATTATAATCAGATTACATGCTAATTATTGATGGTAATAATAGCCAGTAATTATCAAAGTGACAAAACCTGATATCAAAGAAACACACGCTCAATAATTATAATCAGATTACTTGCCTTTTTTATATGGATAAAGGTTATGTATTTTATTGGCATGTTGTAACAAATATCATTTGTATTAAATTTAGAAACAAGCAAATATTCCATCTGTAAATCTCATTATATATCCACTTCATGGGTAAATTTGACATATTTTCCACTAATATACTGTCTGGTTGCTGCATTAGACTGTTACCTATCCCAGCAGGTACATTTGAGCATGAACTTGTTAGTGCCAAGTGAGTTTGGCAGTAACAGGAGTGGTCACTGGGCAAGGGGTCATTTAAGAGAGTGATCACAGTAGTTACACAAGAAGTAATTGTCATTCAGATGTCAATAGGTTTGATTTATTAAATGGGTTAAAATTGCTATTTAAAAGACTGTGTGTACTTAAAGAAGAGAATTTGTAATGAGTAATGACCACAGCACAAGAGTAATGTGCCCTAAGTATATTATAATTCAGCATAATAGTTTGAGAAAGTTTGACTTGTATTATGCCTGACAATCTTTCACAGGCAATCTATCATAAATATCTCAGATTTTGCTGTGAATCAAGTGTTCAGTTTGTGGTAAGAGTGAAAATGATATCACATAAAAGACTGGAAATAAGGAATTTTCAATGTAATTTATTTACATTCAGTATTATAAGTTGCATAAAATATTATGAAGTTACTTCTAACTAGAAGGCTGAGTTTTTTAATTAAAACTAGAAAACCACATGAAACTTAAAACTGTAAATTGGCTCCTTTAGAAAATAGCAAGGGCCTGTTGGTGTCATAGCACAGAGTTCTCTATTGAATGAACCCTGATGATTTCAGCCAAATTTACTTGGCAACTTCATGCAGTCTTGAAAGAGTTCAGTTTCCATGTGTCATCATTTAGACGAGTTATGGTCCCAGATTGCTCATCGTCATAACTTTGCATAATGTTACCAAGGATTGTTGGATTTTAAGCAAATTTGGCCTGCAGTTTTATAATGATGAGACGTTCAGTGAGTTTAATTTTCACAGCCTCATTTAAAGTCCTTCTATCCCTTCATTGCCCATTTTTGTAACCTTGGTTTCTGCAACATAACTTTCCTAAGAATTGTTACATATCAACCATATTATACATGCAGCTTTATATCAATTAGACCTTGAATGACATTGAGTTCCATCATTCCATAGCATCCATGACATGAATTATGGACAATGATTGCCTGTTCTCTCAACTGGTGAATTTCACCTAAATTGGGCATACAGATTTTTATTTTTGTGATTTGAATAATTTTGCCCTTCAGGGTTCTGTGATATTTAAAGGCGTTATGAATCCCTGATTACCCATCGTCTTAACTTTGGTTTCCACAGCTTTACCAGGGATTGTTAGATTGCAACCAGATTTGGCATGCAGCTTTCAGTGATGCTGCCAGGCCATGAAAGTGTGCTAATCACACAAAATTTACTGTCTTTCACACTATTTGAAATTAACTAGTGTAAGAACTTGTGCAGTGAAACCTGAAATTGAATAATATATGAATAATCTAAATGAAGTCTGGATGTGTCTTTGTTTAAGGTTGTCTGCTATTGTCTTGATGACTAAAGTTGGTTGTTTGTGTGTTTGGTTTACCCTGTTTGACTGTGCATGACCAAAACTCCACATAGGGGTACTCAAGACAATGGCCAGTCATAAATTGATAGGGGATTGCGTTGAAGTTCCTTCTGCCAAGACTTATCACTTGGATCAGGATACAGTTAATAATTTGAATGCATATTTAGGGACCTCAAGTAAAATGGGAACAATTCAAGTAGCTCTGGATTGGAGTCGACTGGGGCTCAGATTGCATGGGGTGAACTCCCATGGTTGTGTTAAAAGCTAAGAAAATTAGCCATGCATGTCTGTCCAAACTGCAGATTTTGTGATGGGTTTCTCTGCACAGACAAACATTCACAATGCAGTCAGAAACTGATCATCTTTTGAAATGTCAGCAGAATAATGCAAATACAGTACAGCTACAGGGTGGTTCATATCAGGATTTCAGTTTCAACAGCTCACTGGATATGTGGAAGGGAAAAAGGAAAGATGAGTATCCAGGTGTAAAGAGTAAGATTTAAGGTTTATACCACTTTGTAATTTGGGTCTCTTTCCCACTTTTAAAAGTCGAAGGTGAGCTGCGTCTCTCCAGCTAATTCCTGGCAACTTCATATTAATTAGACCTTAAAAGACTTTAAGTTTTTTGTCAGTATTTCAAGGAGTTATGGCCCCTAGGTGCCTATTGTCTTAGCGTTGACTTCTATCACATAATTTTGTTTAAGGATTGTTAGATTTAAGCTAAATTTGGCATCCAGCTTTTAACTGATGAAACCTTGTTGGTGTTTGATTTCCACCATTCCATGACATCATATAGAGGATTTATGGTTCTTGTTGCCCATCCTCTTACATTTTTGTTTCTGCTGCCAAACTTTGACCTATAATTGTGGATTTCAACTAAATGTGGTATGTGGTTTTATATGTTCCAAACTTCAGAAATTTTGTATTTCTGGCTTCCTACTTCCTGCTTTAGAAGAGTTATAGCCCCTGATCTACCATCCTTCTCAACTCCTGTTTTATAGAATAGACTTACCAAAGAGTATTTAAGTCCAACCAAATTTGGCATGCAGGTTTACCTTTATGAGTTCTTGAATTGGTTTAATTTCAGACATAATTTTTCTTTGAGATGAATTGTAGGGATGTCATATTAATAATTAGTGGGGTGATGGCCCCTTATTTCAAACTTAGATTTATGCACCCTAATAGTAAATACTAGGAATAATTGAATTTTAAGCAAAAAAATTTTTTTTAAACTCTTGCATGATTTAGATTGCCAGCATTTCACGTTTTCATTTTGTTAGCATATGGCCCATAATATATGGATATATCCTGTTTTATTTTTGCAAAGTTTCAGTTGAACAGACTGTAGCAAGCTTGATCCTTTGTGATACATTAATTGCTAATAGCTTCAGTTTATTTAATTTTCTTAATTTCATCTAAATGAGCACTCATATGATATCCTATCTACAGCCATATTTGTCCCCAGTCAGTTCTTTTAACTCATAGTTATATCTCTATCCATCCAATCAAACTTAACCCTGTCATTTCATTTCAGATTTACTCCCGAGCAGCTGGGAATACAGGCTAGTTCTGCCTTGGTGTGGAACATTATAGAACTCTTAGCTATGATGTTTAGTATTTATGTTATGAATGTCTCTACAGAGATCAAATATTTGGACATCCTCGCCTATATAGGATATAAATATTTTGGGTGAGAAAATTCATTATACATTTTACTAAACTTTCAAGGTTAAATCACAAGGCACATATTTTAATAGCTCCAATATGAAAGAATTGTTTCTGTGTTGTAACACCGACTTTATATTGATAAATGTAATCTATTTATAATTTGTGAAAGCTGTGACATGCAGTATGTTGGATAAACACATTAAGTTTCCAAATGAATGAATAATTGGTGCTTTTGCATTAACATTTTTAGGCATCCTCACTTCACCTTTAGTGTTTCTGTACAGGTTTTTAGTATCAATAATAATTTGCTGGGATTTTGCATTTACACCAATTTATAGTGTGTATAGGGAGATGGTGAGGCTGCTTAAAGAAACTTTTTGGCTCAATGCAATATATACAAATGGCCTCGGGTCTAAAATGTAATTGACCCTCAGGTTGATACCTCCTCTCATAGTTTCACAGCTAGTTGTAGAATCATTTTAGTTGAAAACTGTTCTCCATTGGTAATTGCTATAAAGTTTTCAATTTTATAAAAGTTGTTGTAAAAATATATTAAAGTACTGGAGAAAGATAAAGGCTTGTTAAGCATTTATGATTCATTGGAATATTGGTATTTGCTTGTAATCTTAAAACTGGAAATCACAAATAGGAAAATAGCTATTTTCACCTGTTCAGACCCTTTTCAGTATATTATCATATCCACTCAGGATTCATAGTCCTTTTATTTCTTTCTTTCAGAATGATTGGCAGTTTACTGGCAGGTTTACTGTTCCATTCAACAGGATACTATGCAGCATTATTATGGTTTAGTTTAACTATAGTAGTATTTTTAGTAAGTATGAGTAGTCTGATCCTTGTTTCACTTTATTTTTGGGCAAATCAGTTTGTCCTATCATATTTGATTATGAAAAGCAGGGATGGACATTTACCTTACCCGCAAAACTAATTACACTTTCCTAGATATATTTTTTTTAAAAAAGGTACATGAATACAAACAGTTATTTCTTTCTGTCATCCTCAGTTAGAATGACGTGTTTATTTCTTTCTGTCATCCTCAGTTAGAATGACATGTGTTTATTTCTTTCTGTCATCCTCAGTTAGAATGACATGTGTTTATTTCTTTCTGTCATTCTCAGTTAGAATGACATGTGTTTATTTCTTTCTGTCATCCTCAGTTAGAATGACATGTGTTTATTTCTTTCTGTCATCCTTAGTTAGAATGACTTGTGTTTATTTCTTTCTGTCATCCTCAGTTAGAATGACATGCATACTTTGTTTTTTAGAACAAGATCTTGAAGATTTTGCTTTAAATTTTAAATATTACAAAAGATCACTTCATTGTGGAGGGCGTATGGCAGAATTCTCAACTGATTTTCACACACAGTTATTTTGTATGTTTTGTGTCAACACTTACAATCATTATATTATCTATTTTATTGTAGAGATTATCATCATTCACTTCATATTTCTGTTAAGAATTGATTTTACTTGCATGCAAACTTCTAGGGCTGACAAATTTACAAAAAAAGAGTAAACATTTACATTTATTTGAGAAATGAAATGATTCCCTTTATATGTGATCTTACATTATCACGGTTGACCATAGCATAATGAATGTAGCTTTCTCTAACAAGAAGATAAAAGTGATAATCAGTCTCTTTGTCACTGATGTTTAAAAAATTATACCTGTTGCTAATGTATACAAGTATTTTGTTTATGATTTTGTTTTATTTAAACAAAGTTTTTGACAGACGTCGGTGACATGCAGATTAATCTTATTGATCTTCATTGAACATATGTTACTGAGTTTTCACTTGGTACTTAGGTAACTACTGATTAAACAGCGTATCAGCGTAGTTATTATTCTGACAGATTTAAAGTTTTCTTTATCTCTGTCCAGTTGCTTCTTTTCACCTTGAATTTACTAATTTGATTTCTTTGTTGACATGTATTTGTTGATGTTTCTGTATATACTGCATGGCACAAATACATGCAGTGTAGGTTAATTGGTGAATAGCAAGAACAGTGTTATGCCATGCTGTCAATCACTGCCAGCAGGGGGCATCTCAATACACATTAGTAAAAGTGGTAATTGAAGCTTAGATGAGGTAGCATTGCTGATAATTAAGACATTCACTGTGGAAAGTTTACTTTGACAGACACATGCATAACTTCCAATACTTTGTTCACATTGGATGTTGTATGAGGGATTTAGGCAATGAAGAAACATTTGAAATCTTCCCACTTCACTATGTTGTGAAGTCATAGGTCATACACAAACCCATTTTTTCTAGTTTATAATAAAACTTTTCTGTTTTATTTTTGACATTAAGGAGAGTATGGGACTTTTGAAAGCTATAAATGGTTGTTGAGTTAGGATCTTTATTGAACCAGCTTTGGTGGCCAAGTATACAGAAGGGATTTATGTTGTGCTTTACATGATTCGACATTGTGCCAGAATTTCATAAGCAGGTTGCATTTCAAATTTTTTTCTGCTATCTTCAACTGCTGTAAAATATTTTCAAACACTGGATCACTTGTTGTTGACAGCCCTTTGCTACAATTCAGCATTTCTCTATCAAGTACATTACCCAATCACATTAAATTAGAAATTACTACTTCTGCTACCTTCTGAATCCAGGCCTCCCATAGACTTGAAAAAGTCAATCTTTCTATACTTTTTATAGAAAAGAGGAACTGACTCTTTCAGATCACCTCCCCTTACCCCGCTAGCTGTTGCTCAGTACACTTGATACCATCAGTTTGAACTCTCACTGCAAACTGTCGACAGGCCTCCAAGAATCGGTGGATTTTTATCCTTTTTTGTTTAGCCATCCAACAGTCTTTTCTTGTGGTACAGTAACCCTACTATGTAGTGTATGCTAAAGTTTTTGTTTGTTTAGGTGAATTTCAGATAATTTGTGTGAATTTGTTGCTGCTTCATATAATGTATTTACATTGCCATATTGCTGCTATGTAGTACCCTGTACATCTGTTCTTGTTCATAGTTTCACCTATTTGCACATATTATCATCTTATTCTGATCTAAAATTATCAGTATATATTACCATTTTGTTTAGTTTGATCATTACTGCTTTTCTTTTCCCATTCACAGACTGTTATTGACTTAGGATGTGTAACAAATAATAAGTTCAGTTTTTGATATTCAGTATCCATTATTTCACATTGTATTTACACCTGTTTATTTTGTTCTTTATATTTTCATATTGTCTGCAACAACATGGTTATTAAGTGTAAAAAATGAAAGCATTTTAAGCTGCCGAAGAAAATTTGAATCCTGCCTTGCCTGTACAAACTTCTTATCGTACAAAGCCTGTAAGGTGTCCTCTGTGTACAGAAGATTATGGTCCAATGTTCTTAAAAAACAGCTCAAGGGCAAGGAAAAAATCTAGTGATCAAGACATTTTAAGTTTACACACTCCCTCTGACTTGTTATCTAGTTTGGGATGTGGGAATGCCTCCCCCTCCACAGGTTAAATTGCTTTGAACAGAAAATATATTACAGACGGACACCAACATAGATCTTGAATCGATTGTGATAAATATGATCCCTAAAGATTTGTGAACAAGAACATCGGCAAAGTTGCCTCATACAGATCTAGACATCACACTGGATACAAGTCCAGCTCCTCACCTGGACATGATACAGGTGAGAAAGACATATGGGAGTGTTTTATGATTTTGCTGACCAATCCAGCCTGCATCATTCTTAATGGTGAATTATTTACCATTTCTGCTGTTGACCAACACCTCCAGCCATCTGGCCAACAAACTGACCATATTATTTCTGGTCCTAGCTGTTGACAGAACTGAACAGCCATTAAGACTCAGTAGATATGGTACAGGTTCAGTTTTCAAACATTCTTCATCAGTATCATCAGTGATAATGTCTTGTGTTGACTTTGCTGCCTGGACTAGCTGCCAGCTGTCCATTCATCCACCTGTCCTTCTGTCTGTACAAATGACCTGACAACACACATAATGCTGGTTCAACATGCAGCATGCTAACCAGCCAAGCTGGGCTACCACACTGACTGAGCCATCCATGCTGACCCAACCAGCAGTGCTAGGCCATCATATTCCTTTACACATGGTTCAGAATGTTCCCAAAACCACCTTTAGTAGCCTTCTGATGTGGAAGATTTTCATCAAGGCATGCCAAGGAGATATTTGTGTCTTTGTTGTACATTATGACATATCCCAGGATATACCCACTGGAGGAAGAGGACCCTCAAGTCAATGATCATTCTGACTTATAGTCATCTGATAATTCCAGTCCTGCCTTGGAAAGAACTGAATTAAGTTTTAGAGCAGACATAAAAGAACTTTTTTATATCCTACCCCTTATATGGAATGTCCTCTACTCCTGATTACAAATACAACTTAAAAAGTCAAGACTTTGATTGATAAGGATGAAGATGAAGTTCATCCATTCTTCAGAATTTTACCCCAATCTTTAAAGATTGTGGAAATAGCTGGTCGCTGATAAAAGAAACATCAGTGATTTTTTGGTAATTACAAAAAATTTTTTTCCCCTGGCAAGTCGACTTTTGTCTACCTTTTCTCCATGCTGGTACAGGTTGCACAATGCTACCTATGAGACGGATGTGCCTAGCCTTGACAAAGATTTCACTGCCATAAATATATCATCTCATTATTACAAGGTGGACAGAGAAGTCTTCAATGCCACATCCAGACTGGTATATGGAATGTGGTTTCTATTTTCTCTCTTGGGTTTGGCCTCTCGTGGTGTACTGCTTGGCAGAGAAAGCCAAGAATGTTCATGCTTTGGATGCAATCAGTTACATTTCCAAAGTCATTAATAGGGTTGCCTATCACACTATGGCTAACATGCTAACAGCCTCCTCTGACTGAGATCCAATATGAAGGGATACTGTATTGCACTCAACATTGTTCAAACCACACCATGTAGCGACTTTGCGCTCCCGTTTTGGGTCCCCACTTGTATTTGAGGGATGTATAAAGGAAATCTGAAAACAGGTAGCACAGTAACTGCTGTTATAGTCATCAGTACAAAATCCATTCTAGCCTTGACCTCGAGTGTCAGAGATATGATAGAGGTATACACAGGCACAACAATCTTATAGCCAAGATAGTCTGATTCTGCTTCTCGCAGATGCAGCTAGGGGAGAGAGAAAACCAGTTTTGTTGTCCTTCAGACCCCCTAACCCCTAACATTGACATGTCCCCTCTACTCGCCCCCTGGCAATCCTCAGGTGGGTGCCAGACTCCTTCTGTTTCACGGCTCATGGACCAATTTATCCTTCACAACCATATGTACAGTTGGCTTTTACTGGGCTCCACATCTTGTTCAGCAAGCCTCTCTCCTCTCCTCAATCTCGAACATGTCATAATGCGGTAGGAGATAAAGACATTACTAAACAAAAGAGTAGTAGAGATAAATCGAAAAACAGCATCTCCAGGCTTCTGTTCCAGGCTGTTCTTGGTCAAGAAAGCCAACAGAAAATTACACCCCATTATTGATTTATGCAATTTAAATATATTCATATAAGCCCCAAATTTCAATATGGAAACAGCAAGGTCCATTGACCCTGAAACTTGTCAGTCAGCCATGGTCACTGATATTTCACCCGGTGTCTGGAGAAACTTCTACTTCATGCATGACTCTTGTCCAGCAGGTCTTACACAGAAAAACTGACATTTTTGAGTTGTGGAGAAGATCTCATCAGCTAGACGGCCCTCAACTTTAAAAGTATATGGTGGGAAATGGATGCATTTTTGTGACTGGTGTAATGCAAATGATGTCATACCACTGTCAGCCTTAATTCCACCTGCTGGCTAACTTTCTTTTTCTCTTTGAAAGTAAGAAGCTTGCACAAATAACTGTTAAGTGGTATCACTCCATGATTTCTGAAACACTCAGACATCATGACCGTCTTGACATTAGTCACAGTAAAAATCTCTCAGACTTGCTAACCAACTTTGATTTACCCTGACCACACTTACTAACCCTGTTCCTGAAATGGAATCTATCATTTGTCTTGACATGGCTCAACTCTGCTAAGTTCAAACCTCTGTCCACAGACTTAATGAAGCAACTATCATACAAGAGATGCTTCCTGATAGCCTTGGCCCTGGCATCAAGAGTAAGTGAGTTCCATGCTCTGTCCACAGATCCAAACTACCAACAGTTTCATTCTGATGGTTCAGTTTTTTTAATGACACAGCTGGTTTTAACAGGCTTCTGTCTTCTGGCAACCAGAAAATAGCTTTATGGCCCATCTCTACAAGGAAGGCAGAGCTAAGGACCCGGTATATGCTCTCTGAATTTTAATTGAAGTGCATGAAATCCATATAGACTTCTGATGCCAGAGGCATTTTTTCCCAATAAAACCAGGGAAATGGGACATAATTCCGGAAGTGTTGTTGTCCTAGCTAAAGGGAGTTGTCCAGTCAGCTACACTGAACAGGTATATCTGATGAGGATTTCTCCTGAATGTTGACATGAGGTATTTACCAGAAGACATATTATGAAGTCTTGTTAGTTCTGAATGAAATGGTGCCAATCTAACAGTATGGTCACCACATTGGCCATTTTGAAAAGTTTGCTGTTGCTGCTTCTCCTGAATGGAAAGTCATATTGACCCAAAGTTTTCACCAAAAGACTTCACTTCTTATGATATCTGGTTGGCCCTAAATGAAAATGGTGCTAATCTGATATCCAGTATTGCCACCACAGGGGCCATTCGGAAAATCTTATAACTGCAGCCACTTCACAATTGATTCTCATATTAACATGTGATTTTGACAAAAATACTTTCTGTGTTGTCTAGTTACTCCTAAATGACAATGATGCAGAACTAATGGCTAATATGGACACAACAGCAGCCATCTTTAAAATCATTTCATTGCTACTCCCCCTGAATGAAAGTAGTATTGCCGTGGGATTTTCACCAGAAGACTCTTACGATATCTAGTTGGTCCTTAACAAAAGGGGTGTTGTTTATACATCAAACATGGCCATCTTGAAAATCTTCTTACTGCTAGTACACCTGAATGGATAGTTGAATGGTTAGTTGTATCAACATGAGAATTTTACTGCATGACCTATTATGATGTGAAGTTTATTATTAATAAAATAAATAAAATCGGCGCAGCACAAACATCTGGTATGGTCATCACACTGGACACCTTGAAAATATTATTGTACTCCTGAATGAATGGTCATATCAGTATGGGGTTTCGCTGACAGACTTCTTAAGATGTCTAGTTGGTCATAAAAGAAAATGTTGCGAATCTGACTTCCAAACTGGCTGCCATCATGGCCATCTTGAAAGTCTTGTTATGGCAACTTCTAGATGGCTTGTCTTATTGTGCTTTCCTCAAAAGACTTTTATGATGACTGGTTGGTCCCAAATGGAAATGGTGCCAATCCGATGTCCAGTATGGCCACCATGGCAGCATTTAGAAAATCTTATCATTGTCACTTCTCCAGAATGAAAAGTCATATCAGCATGGGGTGCCCACCAGAAGACTTCTTACGATGTCTTGTTGGTCCTAAATGATGTCTTGTTGGTCCAAGTTGAAAATTATGTCAACCTGACATCCGTATCACCTGATTTGAAAATCTTGTTATTGCTGAAAATTATTAAAGATGATTTCCACACTCAGCAGTTAAATTGAAGTAATTGTCTTATCTTGAGTTCATGGACATTCTTTTCAGCCAGTAGAACATCAGTCCCTATGAGTGACTCATGTCTTATCAATCATAATCTGTATGTTTTAGTTGTTTAAATGGAATATTCACTTTATACACGCTTAAATAACAATTATTAAATGTCGTTTATGTGTGTAAACATGACATCCTATATGACATTGTTATTCACAGGCTTTCAGGTGATTATGTGTAACAT